>WAAG01081832.1:0-30658 GCA_013390105.1 Tichodroma muraria
GATGTAACTTACCCAGACTATGTAAAAATGCTATTTGAATTATGTTTTGCAAGTAGTGATACTGTTGGACTTCATCCTGAAATCCTGTTTGGAACCTGTATCTAACCCCAGGTGGAGTAATTTGGTATTCTCAGTTCTACATGCAGTAGAATAGTAATCAGAATCAGAAAAGTGATATTATCACTGAACTGCTCATAAGGCACTGGAATTTAATGAGTGTTAAATAAAACCAAAATAAATTCTTGCAGTCTTCTCCAAGGAGAAATTGCTTTATATAACGAGGCAGAAAGTAACACTTCAAAACCCAGGGCACCACCCAACCTGGCATGTTTGAGATGGGGCAAGTGGGTTCTCCAGACAGAGACTCATGCACATGCAATGTACTGCTGAGAAGAAGGAAGGCTGATGCCTTGCTGAAATACTGGCAGGGAGGGTCATCTTAGGGGCTGCTTCTTCAAAGAGGCAAATAAGCAGCCTTGCCACACAAACAGGAAGGTAAAGCACAGTAGTTGTAAACAGTCCACAGCCTCACAATAATACAACAAAAGTCTAGTCAACAGCCTTCAAAAGAGGGTGAAGATATTCATCAAACCTGATGAGGCTCCTATTAATTAGTGTTAAGTGTTGTTACACTTTTGTTACTATTAGTAGTCTGAGATTTAACTAAGAAACCTAATGGGGCTACTTCTGCACGATGTTAATTAGATATGGCAATTCCACTTACCCATACAGCCTCGGCACACAACCACCACACATCAATATTTAATTTAATTACTGATGTTGTGGTGCAAGTCACATCTGATTTAAGAGATAAATATGCTTAATTAATAATGAGATAAAACACATACAGTATGTCACCTTTTGTCATTTGAGTTTTATTAGGTACAGTAAAAGAAGACACATAAGGATATTGGGGAGGCCATGGCATGGTGCTCTGTGTCTCTGCATTATCTTTGTCCTTGGATTTACCTGAGCTCACATTGCACTGTAAATATGACAAAGGCATCTGCAAGTATCAAGGGCACCAGCCTATGTAAAGACACACTTACGTCTTGAGTAATTCATCGTTTGCTTCCATTTTTCTGCATAATTAAAAAGTGGAACTTTCATCTTGGATTGTATGTAGCATCTATAGAAATTCATTTTATCAGGTTTGATCACAGTATTCTCGTCTGTATTGAATGTGGCCTGGTACAGAGGCTGGGTGTGCAAGAATTCATTCTGCACCAGCATCCCTTGGAAGTGAGCCTTCTTCCCATTGGCATTGGGCATCCTCTACCCAGAGCTTCCTGCAAGAGCCTGTTGAGAATAGTGAATACGATTGTTGTACCACGAGATAGAGTTCTGGAAAGGTGTGTGCAGAAAGATTGCTTACCACTTTGTAAAGCCTGGGGGAAGAAGAGAGCAGACAGCCAGGCCTTGAGGCTGGTTATGATGATGAACCATATCAAAGCAGCTTCCAGGCAGGACTAGGTCCCCATTTCATAAAGGGCTTTGTAACAAGGACTGACAGTCTTGGCCTCAAAGACTTACAGTGAAATTCAAAACAAATGGACAAACAGGTACCACACAACCAGTGCACCAGATCTGCTGAAGTAAAGGAAACTACTTCTGTTCATTTTTGATAGAAGATCAAAGCCTTAGGGGGTCCCCCTCTGTTTGCAGGGTCCTTTGTAGGCCTGTGTTTCCAGGGGTTCACAAGCTAGCACTAGAAGTTTGTGTGGGTTGAAACTTGCTATGCAAGATCTTTACCTGGGGGCCATTTGGTTTGATGTGTTTGACAAAATTTTAAGAGCTCCTAAGTTAACTGTGCCAAACAAATAGTTTCCTCGAGGCTGAGAAGGTTTTTGAAACTTCCTTCAGGGAAAATTCCCAGTTGGCAGAAAACGTGACAGCAAAAGCAACTCACAACATTGTAACCTATTGAAACACATAGTGCTCTCAGATCCATTTGTGATCCTTTTTTCCATGTTATATATAACTATTCTAATATTAATATTGAGAGTAACTAGTACAATGGGGACCTGTTGGGCTATCAGGAATGATCAGTGAAGGAGACCTGGGAAAGGCTTCAGCTGTCCAAGCCTGCCTTAAAACCCACTCACCCAAAAGAAAACACTAGAGAGGGGAAGACTCTCAGTGTTTTACTGCTAATAGGCAGGGAGAAATGGAAGTGCCAGTGATGGCAAGTGAGAGAGACTCTTCTTCGAGGATAATAAAATAGGACTGCTGTCTTTTTCAGCTCCATGACCTCATATTGTAGGTGGTCACCATGGCTGGCACTGTGACCTATTGGTACCATGGATGGACTTCAGAGTTTCCAAAGGGTGCGACTGAGCTGTGGAATTCAGCTGTGCTGAGCTCACACCTTCTGTCAGCTGCCAGAAGGGCGAGAGGCATCCTGGGACCTGTTCCCTCTAATTACATTCCCTGGTCTTGACAAGTAAAAGCATCCAGAGTAGGAGAATGGGGGATGGAGGAATTTGTGGAACCCATAGTTCCATCAGCCAAAGTGAACAGTGAGGAGTGGTGTGTTAGGAACGCTTTCCCCATGAGACCAGCAGCCTGCATGAGTAGCTAAGGAATGTATGGGAAATGAGAACTAATCCTCTTTGAGAAGAACCTGTAATTTTCCCCCAGGAGAGAAACAGTGCTACAGCTGGAAGGGCAGGTAAGAGCAGCACTGCCTCCAGCTCTGTCTGAGCATGCTGCTTGTGCAGGAGCACTGAGGCCAAACATCACCATAACGTACAGGACAGTGTGTGCTTATCTGAAGAGAGAATGGAGGAGATGATGGAGCATCTCTCACAGTGACTGACTTCCAGAGAATATGGAACAGGTTACACCAGTACCAGGTTATACCCTGGGTAGAGACAGGATGTGGTAGTTGTAGCAGGATCAGTAGCTAAAATGAAAGTATAGCATAAAATTAAGTTCTTGCAATGGAGATGCACAGGTTGAGGCTTTATACTGTGTGCTTAGCAATTTCATTGATATGTGAGGCACAAAATTCCCATTCCATCTTCCTTTCAGGGTGTTCTGGTAAATACTCATTTCTTCCAGGTTTATATTGTCATGGGAATGTTTCCTAGGTTCTCCTGTGGCAGTGTGGACTCTGTGCTGTGTCTTACACTCAAGAGTTGAGTGGATTAGAAAATTGGCCACCCCTTCAACAGAGCAAAAGGCATACAGGAAATTATTAATATTCTTGGTCTCTTCTTTCCTCTTCTTCCTTCCAAATTCATACCTGTCCTCACTGGGGAACAGCTGAGAACAGTCTGGCCCAGACCAGTGATTCCAGAAGCACATGTAATACCACTGGTAAGCACATGTGTGAAATTCCCCTCTCCCTCTTTCTCCTCCTGCACGGGGCCCATGGCTCTCTGTTATGGTGTAGCAGCAGCAGCCACTTAGCACAGGCAATTGAAACACTTCTCACCTGCCCAGCCTGCCTGAGTCTCCTAGGCTTGCCTGTGGGAGATGAACTCCAGCTCTCCTTGTCATTCCCATGCTTCCTTGAGGCTTGCTTTTGTATTAAAGTGCCTGAAACTGGTCACAGGATTCAGAATGGTGACTACTAACAGCAATTACTGCACACTAGGATATACACCTACATAACATCCAGCAAAATAGGCTGAAGCAGATTAAAGATAAAACAGTCATTTGACAAGGAAAAAAACAGTCACCCCATCCTTTCAGTACGTAACTGTGTCAGGCACCTTAGAGTACCTGCCCAATATTCCCCCTGTTTTGCTCATTTATACTTGGACATAGTTTTGAGAAGCCACAACTTATTAGACCCCCTTTACTGTGAATGAGTAGTTAAAAATTGTTTCTTCCAATGTTCATTATTTTGCACTTGTCTATACTGGTAGATAATGGAATTGTGTTGCAGAACACTCACAGCTGGATATGACAGTCAGAACCAGATGTTCACACAATAGGCCAGACACAGCTGGTTCTCTTTAGCTGGCAAGGGATGTAGAACAAGTAAGTGCAGAGACAGCAAGCCTGAAAAAAATCTAAGGTAATCAAGCTAAATATGCCTGGAGTTTTAGGCCATCTGGAAGATTGCCAGAAGGCTATTTATTCTGATGTCTACACCTGCTGAATGGGAACGCTTTATGTGAACTCAGAGCTTGAAGTGATACTGTCTCTCTCCCTTTTTCAGCACTCCACTCCCTCTAGGCAGTGTTTCTTGCTTGATAAATTGTGCTCTACAACTTAGGCTTGATTTAAAAAAAAACAAACAAGAAACCAAACCTTAAACTTATTTCCTGGCTATTGATGAGCAAAGCAGGATAGCAGTGCAGCACTGGAGAACAGAAAGGGAGCACAGTGTCACAGATTGCCCCTCAGAGAGCTAAAGTCTGTGGGCAGTGCAATCTGCTAGATATATCGAGAGCCACTGGAAAGATTTTCTTTGTCCCATTTATAGTGAGCTGGGAGAGAAATTCCCACAAGCGCTTTTAGCTGCTGCTGTGTGCACGCTCACCTTTCTGTGCTCAGTGACAGATTGCTCCCACAAGGCCCCATCTGGCTCAGCCCTGCTGGCTGCAGCCTTCTCCTCGCAGCCAAGCAGCACCTGCCTTGCTGTCAGCATGAAAGCTCTTGGGACTTCATTCCACAAAAATGTTGGTGTTGATAGTGGCGGTGGTAGCATGCTCCTACGGTGACAAACATTTGCCTATGATGATATCTCAGTGTCAAGGGAGGATTTTTGGGAAAACAAGACCAAGGAGATAAGAGATAGAAGGACCACTATCCTAAAGTTGCTGACAGGGTAGAAGTCTCTTTGAAGACACTGGTTTCCCCAAGCTTCTGTGCCTCTGTAAGGAAAGGAGAACATCTCACATGCGAGACATCAGTTACCTTAAGGAGTGCCACAACAGTAAGCTCTTATAAACACACAAAAATCTGTCTTTTATTGTATTTGGTTTTTACCAATATCTTCCTGATCATCGTACTGATGCATCCAGTGTAATTCTCTGAGGAACCTCGGGCTCTCGCACTCTCCTCAGCAAGCAGAACACAGATTTTGCCACCTCTCTACCCCAGTGTGTGCTGAGCAGGAGCCGTGCTCTGCCTGACTTGCAGAAGATGCAGCTGCACTGGCAATGATTGTGCCCACTGCTGTCAGTACCATTCCTGGTTCTCAGATGCAGCAAATGAGCATTTCTCTTTTTTTGATCATGCATGTGATAGTTCTGCAAGTATTATTACTTCTCTGTACCAGTTTTGGTGGGACTAGAGTTAATTTTCTTCATATTAGCTTGTCATTCTAGGACACAAAACAGCACAACACAGATGACAGCTCGTTCCAAGACAGGTCTTTTCCAAAAAAAAGACCTTTAATATTTGACTCCATCTCCTTATATACAAAATCCAAGGGCCAGTGGCATTGGAGGATGACAGTGCCACCTTTCCAATGCCACTGGTCAAACTAACTGTCTATCAGCTTTCTCCTCCTCCATAAAAGAATGTAAACAATAAGTTATTTACACAAAGCGTGTGAGAAAGTTCTGCAAACACAGAAGGCTTTTAGAAAACTTGAAGAGATCAGGGTGACAGTAGCTCATATGGTGCTGCCCTTTGCAGTTGAGATTAAAAGAGCGCTGATAACACACTGATGATGTTTTAGTTATTGCCAAATATTGCTTACACAGCATCAAGGTCTTTTCTGCCTCTCGGACTGCTCCTCCCTCATGAGGAGGCTGGAGGTGAAGGAGAAGCTGAGAGGGGACACAGCTGACCCCAGCTGACCAAAGAGAAATTCCACAATATGACATCATGCTCGGAAAAAAAAAGCTGTGGGGAAGAAAAGAGAAGGGGGCACATTCAGAGAAACCGTGTTTGTGTTCCCAAGTCACTATCAGATGTGCTAGAGCCCTGCTGTCCTGGGGATTGCAAATACCTGCCTGCCCGTGGGAAGTGGGGAATGAATTCCTGGCTTTGTTTTGCTTGCACATGCAGTTTTTGCTTTACCTCTTAAACTGTTGTGATCTTTACACATGAGTTTTCACGTTTTTACTCTTCTGATTGTTTCCCCCGTCTCACTGTGGCAAAGTGAGTAAGCTGTGGCATGGTGCTGAGCCCTCTGCCAAGGCTGAACCACAACATATCCCAAAGGCAGGGTCAGTTCAGCGGGTCTCTGCAAAGGCACCATAGGTGTCTCTCAATTTCCCCTTTGCTGAAGGATACAATGGACTTCCTGAAATTCTTATGGAATATAGAATTGCATATGGAATATGGAATATGTGTTCCTTAACCTGACCAAGATAACTGATGTGTTACGTTATGATGCTTTGCCAGAAAGAAGTTACAGTTTTTCTTTGGCTATTTGTTTCGTTTCCATTAGCAGAGGGGTGAACTATAGAGCACTCAAGCTGATACCTTTGAAGGACAGGAGATCCAAACACAAATAAAAGATCTACTGTGTGTTATAAGCAATAATCAATAATTAAAAGCCCTGTTAAAACATTGTTGAGGAGTATTTCAGAAGAAAAGTAGTTATACTGCATTTCATGCTTAATTCAATGTCAATTAGCTGATTGTTAACTTCCCTCCAGCTAAATCTTGTTCAGCACAGAGAAGAGAAATCAAAAGCATTCTAGCTATAACAAGCCTAGTGTTTCAATCATTCATCTCTGCCCGCAGGCTCAAAATCAATGTCAACAGACGTTTCATTGCAATTTTATCAGCCATTTCTGCATGTCACTGTTTTCTCAGCTGCCCTGATCGTCCCTCAAAATCGTCTGTGGGAATCAGAGTTCACCTCGAGTGGAAAACCAGACAGACCACACTTGCTCTTAGCTCACCCACTGCAGGGTTTGCTCTCACCGAGACAGTCCGAGGGCGGCTGCACGGCCCCGCTTCCCCGAGCGGTTCCGAGCGGACGGCGGGCAGGGCGCGGGGCCGGGCCGGGCCTGCAGCACCGCGGACAGCGCCGGCAGCCACCGGCCTCCTGCCCGCCTTCCTCCTCTCACCTTCCTCCTCTCACCTTCCTCCTCCTCCTCTCACCTTCCTCCTCCTCCTGCTCACCGGCCTCCTGCCCGCCTTCCTCCTCTCACCTTCCTCCTNCTCACCTTCCTCCTGCCCGCCTTTCTCCTCTCACCTTCCTCCTCCTCCTGCTCACCGGCCTCCTGCCCACCTTCCTCGTCTCACCTTCCTCCTCCTCCTGCCCGCCTTCCTCCTCTCACCTTCCTTCTCTCACCTTCCTCCTCCTCCTGCTCACCTTCCTCCTGCTTACCCCTCTCCTCTCACCTTCCTCCTCTAACCTTCCTCCTGCTCAACTTCCTCCTCCTTACCTTCCTCCTCCTCTCACCCTCCTCCTGCTCACCCTCTTCCTCCTCCTCACCTTCCTCCTGCTCACCTTCGTCCTGCTCAGCCCTCCTCATCCTCGTCCTCACCTTCCTCCTCCTCAGCCCTTCCCTCAGCTCTCCTCCTCCTCAGCCTTCCTCCTTCTCAGACTTCCTCCTCCTCAGCCCTCTTCTGCCTCGGGCCAGCCAAATTCACACACAGCAGAATAGCTTTATGTGTGTGAATAACTCTTAAAATAAGAAGAAATTGAGGGGCTCTCAGGCACAGAAGTTTTTCTACCTATGTATGCTTGAATTGCCTCTAGAAAGTTGTGTCAAAAAATAGCAGGTGACCACATAAAATTTATAAAGCATCACAAGCACTCCTATTTGCTTCACAATGACATCACATCAATAAATTGTGAGATTCACTTCTGTGAAAAGAAGAGAGACAGGCTGAAGTCTGAATTTGGGTGTTAGGGATATTTGGGTCTTGTCAAGCTCCTACAGATCTTGAATTGATAAATGCAGGGTGTCTGATTGCTGAATTTACATTGCAGCTGTGTAGGAAGGTATGTTACACTGAGGAATGACACAGGAGTGGTATTTCATACTTCTTGCTGTTTCCAGACCTGGTCCATGGTGCTTCAGCTCATACTTTTGAAAGAACTGGCTCACTTTGGGGATCTCTGGTTTTCTGCCTGCTTCAGGAACAGGGTGTATCTGGTGAGCAGACTCACCATCGTTACCCTTACCACACAAATTCCTCCTTCAGCCCCTATCCTCATTCACCTTGGACAAGTGGCTTAGTTAAATGATGAGATCTAAATGTCTTCACCAAGACTAAGAGAAACTTGGAATCTGCCCAGGCAGCATTTGGTCACTGCTGTTTCTGAGGTAAATGGGAGACAGGCCAAAAAAAATTTGAAGTTATTTCCCTGCTTCAGAGATGCTTGCAAACACTGACACAGTGCCCATGGATCAGATAGAAGTTATGGAAGTTCATTAATATAAACAATGATCAGGAACCTCACTGTGTTCCTCCAGCTGGTGTCATGTTGTTGTGGAGGCATCTACAGACAGGCAAAATAAAGTACAGGTTGTGACAAGCCCACACTGTTTACCACATGTGGCTGAACTGAATTCTACAACTGATCTTCTAACAGTTTCAAGCATATTTGCCTTAATAGTTAACACTAAATTTCTGTTTCTGTTTTCAGGATTTTGCTGCAGGTTTGATGACTACTTTTGTGACACTTTGGTTTCAACAGAAGTGTTTTTTCCCTTCGTGAAACAATGGTATTCACTAGGTAATTCTAGAAACATTCCCTCACTGGAATGGTGTTACACCTTAGCTTGCTCCTGAATCTTCTTTTGTTTTTTTTCTCATTTTTGTCTTTCAGTGCAGCTGCACTCAGCATCTCAGTTCAAACTGTGACTGCATGTTCTTTGTCAGGAGCTGCTTCTGGTGTTGATAGACTCATGTAGAACCTAGCGGGATGGGAAATGGGCTGAGGCTGAAAGTGCCACCAGAACACCAGCAATACCTGTGATGTTACACAAGTTTGATTGTCAGAGTTCCAGTTCTTGATTCTGCCTCAGAAACAGCTAAAATCAAGGCTTTTTGCAAGAACTTACACTAAGAAAAAGCTGAAAATGCAACAGGGCAAACCAAACTACTCCAAAAATGGTTTTCCTTGGGAAGATCCCAATCTTGCTGCCATCAGTGGAACCCGCAGTTTGCTCTGAGCACGATACTGCATTGATCTCTCTGTGGGCACATGTGTGCCTTCATGCAGACATCGAAATGAGTATTTGGTTTTCTAGTATAAACTTCTAAAAACAAAGAACCAGTCCCCTGTGGAGAGGCATTCATAAGAGCTGACAAGGAGCATCCTCTCTTTTCAGGTTCTAAGAGGTGGCGATTTCAGTGCAGGAAGGTGAGCCTTGTCTCCAAGACCTTTTTCTCTTGGGGCTGCAGAAACAACAGCCAACTTCTCTGTGGCCTAAATTAGCTGAGGATAAAGAAAAAGAAACACTCTGGGGAAAATTCTGAGGGAAACAAAAAGGGAGAGAGAAAAAAGTCTTCATCTGAAAAAACCAAACTTTTTAGAATAAAATAGTTTTTTCACTTTCTGAGAGTTTTAGGCTAAAAAATAGTGTCTTTTCTTATTAAGAAAATTGCTCTCACTTTCCTGCAATGAACAGAGTTCTGTTTCTAATGATGGGAGAAGTTGAGTGTAGCTGCTGAGTAGCTGAAGTGGGGATCTGGCTATCAATGCGTCACCAGCTAAATGTGATTTGAGATGCAGTTTGCTTTTCTATATCTCAGATCTCAGGGCTAAACCACAAACTGTACATGACACAACTAAATTAATATTTAAAAATAATTACTTGCTGCCTGAAGGTAAACAGAAAAAGGGTAAATAATTGATAGCACTGGGACTGCCACACTGTAACTCTGCTGAGCGTTTATGATGTGCTGTGAAGGTTCAAAGGGATTGCTCGTCTGCTGCCTCTGAAGGAGGGTTTTGCTAATCATTCCAGGGGTTGTTTTGTCAGCCAGCAATGTTTGCAGAGTTTGAAGCACCAGAATAGAATGCCAGCTTAATTTAGGTAAATCTCGAGTTTAATTTACTAGCTTTCATTCCAAGATTTGCATTGAAATGATAAGGTGATTTTCATATACTTTTTTTTATTTAATTTTTTTTTTTTAGCCCATCAACATCTGAAGGGAAATTTCATGTGGTCTGCTGCCAAGAATGTAGAGTAACTTGCATTTAAGGAGTTCTTACATAACATGCCACCCTATGACAATACCTGCCTGCAGAGCCTGGTGATGCCTTGAGAGTTGGTAGCTCTTCTCCTTTCAGTGGTAGATATCCACTGAAGCTGAAGATCTGAAGATACAGCCCAACATGAGAATAATCAATATTCAAAGTGGCAGATGACTGTAGCAAAGAAAGGTCATATTATTATTATTATTATTATATGTCCTGCCTCCACAAAGGACTTCATGGTTTTCTGATGTTACAGCAAAGCATAAGCACACAGGTAGTGTGTATGGGGAGTCAGTAGCTACAGGTCTGCAGTATATTTAAATACAGTGCCATGCACCTCTATGGGGAAATGATCATCAGGTAAAACCTCAAAAAGAGAACAAAACTGTCAACAATGCCAGCTGGGTTGGCTGGTTGAGCCCAACCACTCACAAAGTTCTATTTGCAAAGATATCTTGGTGCTAGGGATGGGAATGTGGCTTCTTGTCTTTGTGCCCAGTCAGACCTTCAGTAATGGCAGTTTCTTTAATGCTTTGCACTGCCTAACACTTTAGTTTCATTGCTTGAAAATTCAATCTAAGCTTTCATTTAGATTTTGAAAAAAGAAATCAAATTCTGTACTCAGATGCCCAAGTATGAGAGTCATTTGAAGGCACAAAGTAATTCATACACTCCACTGAACAGTAGCCAGTGTTTCAGTGAAATCTGGGAGGCTTTTTCCAGCTGCTGTGCATCTGGAAATGGGCAGGAAGGATGACTAAATAGAAAACATGGAAACATATGGAATCTCTGTCACTGGAGACTGGCAACATGTATGTCCGTTGTTTAAGAGTCCTCTCAGTCCTCTCTCTCTTTAAGCCCTGGAAGCCCAAGTCTATATAATTGAGACAGATAAAAATTGAGCATTGAGTCTCAAGTGGTACATACAGGTCTGTGTATATTAGGTCCAAGCTCAGTGTTTATAGCAGGAAAATCAGGTCGCCAATTTTCATATTTTAAAACTATTATTGCAGCATTTGGATAGTCCTGTATGTTCTAACTCCACAAGTCCTCATTTACATGAGAATCCCCATTCTCATTGAAAAACACAATGCTATTTCTAGTCCTCAGGATTTCAGAGGAAGGCCTAAAAGTGTGGCTGTCCACAGGCAGGAGGCTCCTAGAGCAGAAAGGAACACATCACTGGTGTGCTTTCAAAATTCCATTACTGCTAGGACAGGGAACTCCTGTGTTTGCATGCTTAGAGTTCCCAATGCAAGGAAAGGCAAAGGCAAAAAAAAAAACAACAAACCACCACAAAAAGGAAGCCAAAAAAGTCTGCTCTGAACTCCATTCCAGCATTCAGGTCACCACCCTTCTCCTTTCCTCCCCACACCCCAGACCACACACTTGCACTTGCACCTCCAGGCACACGCCTGCCTGCCAACGAAATGGAGGTTTTACAATCTCATTGCAGTTCTGGTTATCTTTCAAAGGAAAATGTCCTAAAAGAAACCTCAGGAGCTCAGTGCTGCAGCCCCACCCCCGGCCATGGAGCATGACCACACTGGCAGCTCACAGGCTGTGCAGAGAAGGGATTGCTTCTCGTTGGGAAAGTGGCCAAGGGGTGTTATGGGAAGCAGCTGCTTGGAGGCAAGTCATTGCTGTTAAAACATTTGCTGCTCTGAGGGAATGAGGAGCATTGAGACAGACTGGGGCATCTCTGGCCAGTACAAGAATCACTGGAGAATTTCAGTTTTTCTCCTCTGAATTTGTTTTATGTTAACTGCAGGAGTGTTTCATGAGACCCAAGCCTTTGTTGTATTATCAGCTTGAGAAACAGGAAAATGGGGATTCTTTCTTGAACACTGACATCTTCATCCTGCAGGACTAGTAACATTATTTGAGTTTAAAAATCTCTGTGAATATCTACTGGGCTGGCCACTGTGTTGCTTTGTCTTAACAGGGGATAAATTGGCATTTCCAGAAACAGAGAATGGTACTGCCAATGTGAATTTTGTTTTACGAGATTTCTGCCAGAGTAGTAATTTGGTGTATTACGAGGTTAGTCCTGTAGAAAGGACAGTAGTGAAAATATCTACTGGGCACTGACTGAACTAAAACCTAGAAGCTTTCACCTTGAAGAGAACTTGCCTTGAAAACATTTATTCTTTCAGAGGTTTATGCCAGCAGCAGAGAAGCCATCTGAGTGAAGCTTCCCAGAGAATGCAGTAATACATGCAATAAAGAGATTTTTCTAGTGAAATACCCACTTGTGAACTGTTCATGGGTATAAGAAAAATGGATCTGAGGTCTTGCCACCTGAGTTCCCTTCCTCTCCCTCAGTAGGTTATCAGCATGAAAACAGGAAATGAATTGGACACCATTAATAAAACATGAAGCCTTCGTGTTCAGGTTCTGTGCTCTGTTGTTCAAGTGTAGAAGACACTGTGTGAGAAGGAAACAGAGGAGTCACATCCACAAGTTCATTTACTCTTTTTAACTACACAGCAAACTTTGGCTTAGACTTGGAAGTAAACCATTCTTTTCTTCCCCTGAATTTATGGAAAAGCTTTTAAGCCCTCATATGGAAAACCTGAGGGATTGTTACTGAACTGTGAGTAGTCTTTCAGAACATAAAATGTTTTCCTAATAGATTTCACCAATAATTAGATATTGTCAATACTGATTTTTTACTCAGAAGTGTCTTTCACTGTGATGTAAGATTTTAGACCTTGTTTTGCTGCATTTGTTTCTGGAGCTGTTGGCGTGGCACAGATTTTTTTCACTGTGATAGATGTCCTTTTTTGCCAGTTGCTTGTTTGTGATTTTAGCCACATCCCGAGATACGTACCTTGCTCTTTTTGCTAGAGGAAAATGTATGATTCACCCATCTCATAAAATCATAAAATCGTTGTTTTTCACCAAAGAACAAATTACTAACCTCAAAGAATAGAGACCTATATGAAGTAGACTGAAAGAACCCCCCCCACCAGCATCACCACCTTTTCTGTCTGTACTTTAAAACCATCTCATGAAAGCTTATGGTCCCAGCAGCAATCCAGGGATGAAAGCTTGCAAACTTGTCAGGAAAAAGCCATGGGAACAGAAGTAGAAGACCCGGTTCAGCCAGGCAAAGAAGCCTTCTGCAGCTGTAATGAAGGTTTGGTTTGCTCTATGGGGGAGTTTAATTGCAAAATACTTAGCATAGGTGAATCATAAGAAGCCTAACTATAGGAAGAGGTTAACCACAGTTATAGGAAAGATTCATCTGAGGCTACAATAAACAAGTTTTTTGGTGGGAAGGGACCAGAAGACTCTCCTCAGCTGTGGACAGGCCCACTCCTGAAACTCAAGGGTTGAGCTGTGATTCCAAAGCAGGTCCTCTTGATTTTAGACAGCTCTTTTAGGAAGTAGCTAAGTACAAGGTCAGGTGGAAAGATAAGATATTTATTGTTAGTGGGAGTTTTTATCACACTGCTGTGGCTGGAACCACTAGTTCATCTCCCATGGGAGACAGTGCTTCTCATTAAAGCCTACAACAAGTGTAACCTTGAGATTGTTATTAGAACTTCCATATTTTTGAACAAATTGACATATTCTCACTGTTAAATAAATATGGAAGCACTGCTTCCTGGAAAAAAGAGAGGAGAAGGAGGCCCCAGTCTCAGAGATTTTAGGCCAGGTCCAAATTCCTTCAATTATTTCTGTGTAGTCTCCTTTGGAAGAACCTGTTTGCCAGATGTGCCTCTTGCTTAATTCCTGAAATGCAGAAGTAAGACCTCAGACTAGGGGAGAAACCTGGGCAGTGAAACAATCCACAATCAGCAAACTTAAAAATTCAGTGTTAAGGTTCAACTCAATTAAATATTTTTCTTTGCAGCCATCTACAAGTTTGATGATAGGAAATCGGATTTGACTTATTACATGCAAAGGGACAGTTTGGTAAATGTACATTCTCAGCCAAAACCATTAGCTCACGTTAGAATCACATTTTCACTGAAATTTATGTTACCATTTGGTTTACTTGTTCTTGTTGTCTGGCTCCATCCATAACAAGTGCAGCCAAGCTCTAATTCTCAAACTGTTTGAAGTTAGTCTCATGAGAGGTAGGCTAGACAATTCATTGGAAAATATTCAAATCATTAATAAGGTTATTCCTAATTGTGCAAAAGGTTCTATATTAACATTTGTTATTTTAGCACATCTTTTGTTACTCGGGGTTTGGGTCATAGGATTTGTTTTTCCATGTTATTTCATCCGTCCTATCTAGGAACAACCTTCTGTTTGCAGTTCGAGGTTATTGGGAATAAAAACTGGAAATGTCTGTGGACACGCGGGAGTAATGCAGCTGAGGGCTGGCTGGGGTGGGCTGAGTGGAAGTCTGAGTGAACAAGATCAATGGAGTGGATGTTGAACTGGATGTGTTCATGGAGGGGTACCTTGATATGACAGAGAGGATGTGAGACTGAGCATGATTTATGGAGAGTAATCAGTACTGGAGCTCCAACAGGAGTCCCTTAACTTAGATTAAAGCACAGCAGCACCTGGTGCTTGCTGCAGATACATTTTTCCTAGAAAAAAGAGAGAGCCTTCTGGAGTGTTTTCTAAATAACACATCTCTGTTCTTTTTTAAGTATTAGTATGTTAAATGTCCAAAGAATTCTTGCTGAAAATGATGCCTTGGTTGCATGATCAGAGCCCACTTATTTTCCCAGTAGAGGCACTGGGTGCCCAGGGCTGTGGTAGCCACCAGCAATGACTGATGAGGGAGGGCTGGGCTGGACAGCTGGGTCTTGCCAGAACTCTGAGCCAAGCCCTTTACTGAATCATTCATGGCAAATTCCATGCTCAAACTGCATCTGACTTTTATGTAAATATTTCCTGTGACTATAGTTTTAGCCTGCTGCCTGTAGGAATGTCTTACATCAGTCATTTTTAAGGCCTTTTTTTTCCCCTTGCATCTAGCCTAAACTTTCCCTTCCCTAGCTCCACATCAGTGCTTCTCATGCTTGTGTCTCCTGCCCCTCCCTCTCCTCATCCTCCTGCATATTCACATTAACTGCGAGGTAATTAGGGACTGATCCTGTCCTCTGAGTCTTTGTTTCTCCAGACTATGACTTAATTTCTACCCTCTTGCAGCAAACTCCAAACTCCCCTGAGATCTTAAGGACTGGTCCTTTTGGGGGTGCACTTGCTGTTTGATACTTACTGTATCTAGTTCTCAACACAAAGTTCTTTGATATTATAATGTTGTAATGGCAGGAGACCCTGGTTAAGCAAAACCAGAACTGGCTGTCCCTCCCTCCCTCCCTCGGGGGTTTCAGGTTATTAACAGGGCTTTGCTCAGCTGAGCTACAGGGATCCGTCAGGTCTCTGCCCACATTCCTGTCTTGCAGCTTCCCAATTCTCATACTATTTTAAAAAGCAGGAACAAGGCAGCTTGTATGATCCCAGCAGATTCTCTGCCTGTTGTGGCCACCCATCTTTCGAAGTTGGAGGCTCACAAAATCCTGTTGTCCATTTCTGCCCCACAAGAGGAATGTGTCTGTGAACTAGACCCTCTGTGGGATCAGTTTGCACCCCACAAGTGGCTTGGCAGTGCCAGCTCCCAGGGCAGCAGCCCCTGATGGTGAACCTGGGCTCCCACCTGCTCACCAGCCCCTGCTGCTCTGCCCCTTGGGAGCTATGCTCTGAGTTCTGCTTTAAGCTCATTATGCAACATTATATCAACTGTTTTATTGCAATAAAAATTAATCCTAGCAACTGCAAAGTCATTGTCTCGGGTGAAACAGTATTTTGGAATTGCTTGGCACAACCTACTTTCAATAAGCCCCTGTTACATAGCTGATTCACACTGTTTATTCCACTGTGTAACGTGGAACTGATACCAGCATGAAATGGTTTCCAATCTCTTGCTTCTCCCTTTCCTGAGCATCCTCACAAGGAGCAAAGTTGCTTCATTTGCTCATTGAAAAACCCTCCAAAACCTGTGCTGGAGCATTCCCTGCTCTGGGAATCTTACCAGACCTTCATTCCCATTCTGTGCTCTTCTTTTCAGTATGTGCACTGCTCTTTAAGTCACATCAACAAAAGCTACCAGATCTGTGGTACTTCTCAGCCTTGTAGCAGGGAAAAAAAGTGGCACTGGAGCCAGAAAAAGAGTTTGGTTCTTTAGAATCACGTCTTGGTTTGGGATCTTTTCATTTGCCTCTGGCACTTAACGAGCCCTCCCCTGAGTTTTTCATCCTCTTTCAAGGTGCTGTTAAAAACCTCCTTTTCAGCTGGCTCAGCTCGCAGTCTGTGGTGGGTCTCTTACACTCTGCACAGGTGTGCCCTGGGACTGGGACAAGCATCACCTGGCACACGTGGCTGAGAGGCTGCTGGCCTGCTCTGTGCTGCAGCACTGAGTGGATCTGGCAGCAGCATCTGAATGACTGAAAGCTTCGTGTCCCAGAGGCCACCCGCCTGCCCTGCTGCAGCTGTGCAGCACCATTTTTTGGGTTTTAGTTTGTGCCTGGTGAGCAGACTGGGTGGTGATGCTCAGGACTATAGAAACCGGGTGCAGTCCAAGACTTCCACGTCTGCAGCTGTAGCACAACCAAGAGAGGAAATCCAGGAGGCTGCATCTCCCTGCTCCACTTCTAGCCCAGCCTCATGTGCCAGGCTGGGGCCGGGGCCGCAGGGCAGCACTCTGCCAGCACCAGGGAGAGGGCTGGCATCTGTTTTTTCTGTATGCCTCAGGATTAGTCCACCACAGCCAAGCATGCCCAGATTCTGCTCAGTGGCATCTGTGCCCAGCACTATCCTGTGCTGAAGATGGTCTCTGCTGGGTGGTTCTTCCTGCTGGGGCTCAGCAGGGCCCCCAAGCTCTGGGTGAAGTCTGGAGTGGAGCAGTGATCAGAGCTACTGAAAAAGTCTCCTTGGAGAGCTTCTATGACATCGCTGCTTGTGTCTCGGTGTACCATGTCTAGGACAGTGGCCTGCCAGGCACTGGGCATAATTTCTGGTAAAACTTGAGGTATCTGGAATAGAGAGTCTGACTTCAGCATCTTCCAGACAATACCAATGGTGAAAGTATCTGAGGAATCCTACAGACTCACACCCAATTTTCAAGGCCAGCATTTCTCCCAGCATACACAGCCCTGCCCAGGAGGCTAGCCAGGCTACATTATCTGGAGCTTGAATCTGGACATGAGGAGGCAGGTGCTGGGAAAAACAGGCAGGCACATGAGTAGTCAAAGGCAAGAGCAAGTGTTTCAGGTCTGCACACTCAGCACATTGTACCCCATCCAAACTGGGCTGGGGATGTTTGAGCAGGGAAACAGGGAACAATAAGGAGTGTTGCAGGGCTTCTGCCAGACTGAGCACAAGGCAACACTAATGCTCTGTGGGATGGGGGAGGGAATTTCTAACAGTGAGATTCAAGAGGAAAATTATATAGGGAAAAAGCCAATCAGGTTGGCTTGAAATTCCTGAGGCCTGTGATGAGAGACCCTCTGCCCCCTCAGTGGCAGGCCAAGGGTCACCATTCCACACCAGACCAGGTGACTCTATGGGATAACCAGCTGCAGCCAGTGCTTGGGACTTGGCACCCTATAAGGCCTCTGTGCATGAGTGTTCATCTTTCAGATAGAGCCTCAGCAAGGAGAAGGTTGATAGAATGTAAATGGCGGTGCTAAGGAGTGATCTGTGCTGGGAAGGGTCTCAGGCCATGGCCAGGAAGCATCAGGTGCACAGCAGGGGAGTTGGTTCCTGTGCTGGGAGTTGCCAGCACAAATCCCTTAGGATCAATCAGAGGACTAGCTAAGGAAATCTGTTTTTGTGGTACATGATCCAATACTTCGTGCAATTGGATGTAACATTGCTCGGACTCTCCCTGGTGATGCTCGGACTCTCCCTGGTGACAGGGCTTGCTCCTGTGCCACCTGCAGCTGCAGGGCTGTGCAGGAACGGCTGCAGCTGGCAGGGAGCAGAGAGAGGAGTGGGGTCCCACCCCTGGCACAACCTGCTCAGGAGCAGGACAGCCGGAGCAGGCAGCACAGCACGGCTTGTGCCAGCCCGTCACTTCCCTCCCACCAGCGGGTTCTCTTCACTCAGCGTTTCTCCCTGCAGAAGCTCTCAGAAGGGAACACCAGCCACTGAGCCCTCCTCATGAGCTACTGGCTTCATATGGCTTCTGTGACACGCTTCCCTCGGGACGAGGTAAAAGCTGTGACCCCTTTTCCCTTACAGTGCTGGCTCCATGGCTTCAGAGCTGAGCTGCAGACAGGGACCAGATAGACCCTTCTCCTACCACATGTACTGCTGAGCCTCATCCCCAGAGGAACATTTCTGAGCTGCCACCGGTGAGGGAAACAACAAGTCTGCCTTGACATTCTGGCTCCTGGCAGATCAATACTTTAATTCATTTGATGACAACAGCAGCAATCCACCCAGCTGACACCTGGCAGCGTCTGTTTCCAGCCTGGTATAGGAGTGTTTGTGCAGCTTCTGACAAAGCAGTTTGCTTTCTCTCAAGCTGAAAGTTACTCCAAGTGACGACATGAGACCTCAGCCCCCTGACAGGGCCTGAATCCCCCAAACACACTGTGGCAGATGTGGATGTGGTCACTGGACTTCCTAAGCAGTCATAATGGCAAAGTGATGTGAGGAATCACGACATATCGCCTCCAGAACTCAGCAGTCTCTGTTTTCTGGCAAAATTTTCCTCTGCCCTTTTTTTTTTTCCAGACTCTTCCGCAACCTGTGGCCAGGTTGGTTCAGTCTTGGTGCAACATAACACAAAGTGATGCCTGGCTGCTGGATTATCCTGCTCCCTGTAACCGTGCTGACTCGTGAGCCTCACAGCTCTGGCCTGTCATCCACTGGGAGCTCATCTATGCAAATTTGCTACAAGAAAATGAGGTCTATAAATAATGGACACCTTGGGCCTGCATGTCGGTACAAGGTAATCCATTGCCTTGCTTGAAATGTATCCGGCTATATTTCATGCTTCCATGTGAAAGTTACAAGGAATTAAAAGTACCCAGGATAAAATCCAACCTGTACTCGCCTTCTGACCTAAAAAAAAAAAGAGGCAAAAAAGTTCCTCCGTGCAAACTGTGACTGGTGTGGCAGGAGGCCAGGCCCTCTGTGCTGAGGGGGGCACGATGAACACTCCTGCTGCTCCTGCCTCCTTCACAGTGCCTGCCCACCTCCCCGCTGGTTCGTTCAGAAGGAATGTGAGAAAGCTTATTGATACCGTTTGCCCAGCAAAGGGCTAGTTTGGATGCTAACAAAAACCAGACTGTTCAGTTTTGTTGCCTTTAAATATTTTCAAGCGGAATGTATTTGCCCCACAGCAGTTTTGACCCCTGAGAGGCACTTCTCTCCTGGCTGCTGCTTTGGGTGGCCCAGGAGTCTTGGGAACACAGGTCACAGAAAGCCAGCTAAATTGTTTCATTCTTTCTCTCTCCTAGCTGAAAAAGAATTTATATACACGGAAGATATTCAGAAATGTGCATCAAGGTTGATGTGGGGTACAGAACAGCATCCACAGGAGGCACAGCTCCACAGACTGTGATTCCTCAGCATGAGAAGATGTGACTGCAGGGTTGTGAGCAGTCTCTGGAATTGTGAGTAGCACAAAGAAGTCTCCCAGAGGTGACTTGTTTACTGGTTCTGGTTCTTCAAACAAAAGAAGATGGCTCTTTGCACAGTGTGTCATTTATCTGAAGAAATCTTTGCTGCAGAATGTTGTGGCTGCTAAAGGTTTACATAAACAGAAAAAAAAAATAAACCAGACAAAGTTATGGAAGGGTTAAAAAAGGCTAGTGGCTATTGAATAACAAACCTCACTTCTGTCATGGGAGATCTCTGCAAGCTGTCAGGCCCTGAGACTATTCTGGAGAGGCACTGGGGTGAGCTTTGTGCTGTCCTGACAGTCCTCCCTACACCTCTGCTGCTGGACAGAGTATTTTTCCTCTGACCTCCTGCAGGCGTTTGATGTTATGTTCTTGTGCCTCTGCTCACCCATGATTTCCACCCCGATTACCTTTTTCTAAAAATCACAGATTTAGTGTCACAATTAAATTCTGCACTAAATACATTTTTTTACTTTGAAAAGCATCTGGACAATTCTTTCTGAAAGCACCTTCTGGCTACCCATAGAGTATTCTGAAAAGCATGAGCCTTTAGATAGGCTGGCAAGTCATATAAATAGTAAATACTACTCTGAGAATTGAGTTCTCCCTGGGAAGCCTGAATCTCTAGTTCCATAACGGCTTGTTTATCAAATAGATGATTTATATCTTATTAGGTATTTCCATCTGTGGATGGAAAAAGGCTCTATTGCATAACGTTCCTTAGGCTCCTGCTTCATCTCTCACCACTGCCAGGAGTGCTTTTGGCCCCCCAGATCAGCCTGTTTAAATAATCAGCTCAGATTTTGGGCTGCTCAGAGTGGTGGGTGTGCAGGGAGGGCCTTGGCCCCTGGCCACTGTCAGCAGGCACTGGCCACATGCTCCAAGGACAGCGTCTGCTAGAGCCCTGCCCCAGAGCTCCTGCCTCTCCTGAGGTTTTTCCAAGCTTGGACACAAATCTCTGTTGCTTCTTCTTCAGCATGTGCTTGTTCACCTTTGGTCGAGCTTAACCAAAGGGCAGAACCTGTGTTTCTTGCAGTTCTGGAGCAGTTCTGCAGTGCAGCTGCCCACAGATGTTCAACCTTGAAGGTGCTGGAGGAAAAAGACAGTGTCTGGCAAACCCAAGTGCATTCCCACATCGCTCTCCCTATGTTCCACCTTGTCCATCTGCATGTGGACTGCTCTGCTTCTGGAGGGTGAACTGGAAAACAGCAGTGCCAATGGTAATCATTTGTTGAAAGAAATCCACATTGCTAAAGAACCCTGAGAATTTTAATTACTCACAAGTACCACAGGATGAATTGCTCTGAGCAGTCACTGGGAATAGATTATCCTTACATGTGCAACAAAGAACCTGGAAAGTGTATTCACAGGCAGGTAAAACAGGGAATATTTAAAGAGTAAAATGAGGGAGAGTGTTGACATGAGTGAAAAGAGGAGCGAAATAATGGGCTCAGTGCCTGATTCCTAATCCCTAAACTTCTTACTATAGCATTGTGAAAGCAAGGAGGAATAAACCTAATACCACAGTTCCTTGCCATCAAGAAACCATGTATTAATACAGTACTGTTAAGGTAATTAACCAAATCAGACAGTCCAGTGCTGAAAGGGATTTCTTCCCCCAGGGATAAGCAGATGTCTCAATCTAATTATACAAGTTATTTAATCAGAACCAGAAGTTGGGTATCTAATGAAAATACTGCTTAGTGTTGGGAGGGGCAGTTGCAGCTCTGAAGCAGTGCAAAGGGGGTATACAAGCTCCCACACCAGTGCAGTTTCTAAGGTTCTACCTTTAAGTTACTGTACGTAACTTTAGGATCTCAGGATAGGAATTTGAAAGAAAAAAGAACACATTCTAGCAAAAGTCAGTTTCACTGCTTAGTACAGAAAGAAAATTCTTCTAATAATGTCACTGGTTCTCCACCCACGCACAGTGCTGATACAGGAACAAAAGCAGCTGTTTTGTCTGAGGCAGCTGATAGGTCTGCAGTACCGTTTTGTGAGCCTTGCCTCACCCAGGTAAGAACTGTAACAGGTGTCTAAACCTGCCCACAGCCCAAGCCTGCCAATAGAGGGGGTGCAGGCTCGCAGGGAAGTGCCCACTGTGCTCTCAGGAACAGGCAGACCCCCCGAACTTGGAATCAGAATCCCTCATTCTTGGGATACACAGGTGTCTGGAAAGCAGGTGGAGTATCATTCCCACTGGGAAGGCTGTGTTGCTGTCATCAGCACTTCCTGACAGTCACAGACTGGGACACATCCAAGCTGCCAACTACAGCAGGTAGAAAGCAAGTCTTCTGTGCTGCTGCTGAGAATTTTGTTGAGGAGGTTGTAGGAAATGTTGACCCAAATAAGTGGGACTGGGAAGAAAAGAGCTCAGAACAGTAGTCAGAGTAAAGGGATGACACATCATTGCACCATGACTGGAGAGAAAGACCAGATCCTGAGGGCCTGTTGACTGCAGTGGGAGTTGGATGGCCCACAGTACAGTTAAACAAAATACAAGAAATACAAGTTGTGGCACTGATCAGAGCTTGGATGAGGCAGTCCTGTAACTAGTCTGAGAAGTCCTGGGCCCATGCCAGTAAGCTACTTGCAACACACAGGAACAAAGAGAAATTTGACTTTGAACTGTGCTGTCCTACATCCACAATCACAGAATAACTGAATAAGCTGAGCTGGAAGGGACTCCCAAGGATCATCAAGCCCAGCTCCTGGCCCTGCACAGGACCATCCCCAAGAGTCACACCATGTGCCTGAGAGCGTTGTCCAAACCCTTCTTGAACTCTGGCAGCCTTAGTGCTGTAACTACTGCCCTGAGGAGCCTGTTCCAGGGCCCAACCACCCTCTGGGGTAGAACCTTTCTCTAATATCTAATCTAAACCTCCCCTGACACAACTTCAGACCATTCCCTCAGGTCCTGTCACTGGTCACCAGAGAGATCAGTACCTGCCCCTCCTTTTCCTCTCACAAGAAAGATGTAACTGTGATGAGTTTCCCCTCAGTCTCCTCTTCTCCAGCTGAACAGACCAAGAGACTTCAGCTGCTCCTGATGCAGCTTCCCCTCAAGGCCCTTCACCTTCTTTGGACACTATCCTTAATAGTTTACTATCTTTCTTATATTGCAGTGACCAAAACTGCACACAGAACAGTTGCATTTTCATATGCTGTATAAATAATATCACTTCTTTCATCACCTTGTACCACACCAAATATCCAAGCAATCTGCCCGTGAATAAAAAACTAGCTGCTTGTGCAGACTACAGTGGCTCATGGCTTCACAACCCATGCAAAGACATGTCTGTAGTGTTGCACTAGGTGATGGCACTTAACTTGTTCCTGTAACACAGCAAGAACCACTCCTGCCTCATCAACAATGCAGTCCAGTGGGATGCAGACAACCTACATTCAGTCTTCTGCCTTCTTTGAAGCACAAATAGTTTATGAAAAGGAGATTGAGGAACAGTTCTTTTCTAAGACTTGCCCACTTGCCAGCTTTGTGGAGCTGTAACAGTCTCTGCTTGTGAAGATTTCTCTTCCAGAAGCAAAACTCTGTGATATCTGTCATTCCAGATGTGATGATCCCTCTTAAAATGCAATTAACTGAAGTTGGTTCAGTTGGAAAGGTGAACAGCTCAGGGTTTGTCTTTACAAGGAGCAGCAGAATGGAAGCTTGAGATCAGGCAGGGGAGCAAGGTTTTGATAGTAACTACAGTGAATGGCCACTCGGTCCATTGTCACTAAAACTCTTCTCTGAAGACAATGCATGTCCCTAAGGCAGGTGCTGATTGGGAAGAGGGGCTGCACTCAGAGGCACGGCCCTCCTGGCAGTGGCCACGCTCCAGGCTGAAAGCAAACGTGGAATTAATGTCTCTTCCCATCCAAGTCTGTGGAGAGACTTTACAGGCGTCAGTGGCAACAGGATTAGAGTAGAATCTTAAGGCTCTTCCCCTGGAGCTTGGAGGAGTTTAATGGAATAAAGTCTAAGTTGTAATTAATTGGCTTCTACGTCTCCTACAGGAAAGAGTTAATGAAGGCAAAGCTTGTCTGGCCAAGGGGCCGGTGTGACTCCTGTAGAGCTGTGATTCACACGTGGAACAGATGCCAAAGAGCAGGCTCCTCACGCTCAGCTCCTCCTGTCCCAACAGCAGCAGCATGAATTTGTCCAGCAGCATGGCTGAAAAGGTTTATCCCTTACAGCGCCTGCTCTTCCCACTCAGTTCAAGGCTGTTTGTTTGCACAAGAAAACATTGTCTCCCATGTAAGACTCTACACGTCCAGCTGTGTTTTGCTTTTTCCATGGTGCTGATGCCCCATAAGTGCTCTCTATGGGACTGAAGGAAGTACAGGTTAATAGAACTATTTCAATGATTAACAAAATGGCCAAAGGGAGGGCACAAACCTGTAGGTTGCTGAGAAGCAATACACAAAGAGAAGTTACTGGGTGAGTTGGTCAAAGATGAGCCTCAGAACTGGCCAGGTTTGATATTTTCATCACTGAGCTTGGCTCATAAAGAGATGAAGAAATGAAATTTTTTGGTGGCATCATGGTTACCATGAGCTCTTCCTTAGTGAGATGCTGTCCCAGGCATTACCTTCTACCCCAGTTGCTCACCACTTCCCTTTCTCTGAAGAGAATGGGACCAGTGAAGAGCCACCAGCAGCACCAGCTCTCTACAGCTGAATTCCAGGTCCCTGTTCCCAGTGTGAGAAGAGCCAGGTTCGTGGGGTACTCGGTGTGCTGGGGTGTGGGCAGAGAGAAGCAGAGTAATCTGAAGGCTGGTGCCTGATTCCTGTTCTCCAGCAGCACATCATCACCTGAAATTAACTTCATTAAAATTTGATGTTTTCCTTCCTTCTGAACTCACCTTCTGCCTCAGTTATCACAAAAGGGCTGATGAAAAGTCTCCAAAAGTGCAACAATTATGTGAAGATAGGAAGGACTCTTGGTCTTGACAACAACCTGAATTATACTGCTTTAAATCCATACTGGCAAAGCATAAATATATGGATTAGTACCAATATAGCAGATCAAAGCCTGAAGTGGAGAGTTTGAACGAGGCATAATTTATAGTAACAACAAAATTACAGGGATTCATC
Organism: Tichodroma muraria; assembly: GCA_013390105.1. Taxonomy (NCBI): domain Eukaryota; kingdom Metazoa; phylum Chordata; class Aves; order Passeriformes; family Sittidae; genus Tichodroma; species Tichodroma muraria. The sequence goes on from WAAG01081832.1 coordinate 24,781, forward strand.
CCTTCATCTCCCAACACTTGCACCTCAGCCTTGCCACAAAGAAAATTTCTGCCTCCCTGTTTTTCTGTATCTGTACATTTCTGAGAACGTCTCAGTTTGGGAAGCCAACCTGGGAAGTGTGGCCTGTCAATATGGACAGATAGCTCTGGAACTGTGCATCATTAAAGTAATCAGTGAGTGATTACTTTACAGGAGTGGGGTGAATAAAGGAACACTCATGTCCTACACCAAATATGATTGGAAAATGTAAAAATGAACCATCCTATGTACAATTCCCCTTCCTCAGCAATTGGTCTTTGCAGATTGCTGTGCTGGCTGCAGAGGGACAAGCACAAGAGAATTCCTGAGTCTGACCAGGTGCAGGTGTGGTGATTCTTAAGCTCCTGTTACTACACTCCAGTAAAATAACAGCTGCTTCTGCTCCATGTTCGAGTTGATATTAGATTGACAAGATCAAATGATGCCACAAACATAGACACCTTTACCTGCTGAATGCATAATCTTTCTTGCTGAACTCCCACCAAACTCACCCCCAGGTCTTATCTGTTCTAAACTGAGTATTTATTCATGTGGTTGCTTTATGTAAACTGCAAAGATCCTCATTAAATGGAAACCAAAAAGCTTCATTATTGGTGGAACTGAGCTGGGAACACAGAGTGAAATTACTAACCTCCTGTGTTATTTTGGGAAGAAACACTTAGTGCCTCGGGCAGCTGGTGCAGCCTGGTGCTAAACCCTCATGTTACCCCTGACCTCACTCAGGGAATGAGTTTGGCTTCAAGGTGAAGATTTTTTCTGGCCATTATGCAGAGATAAGAGAGACTCCTCCAGGATGAGGGGGCAGAGCTCTCCAGGGGTGGCACGCAGGGATACTGACAGCAGCAAAGGAGAAGAGGGGACACTGGATCCTGCCCTACCCCAGCAAACCAGAAAAATCCCATTTGGCTTTTGGAGAAGGGCTGGGCCAGATGGGAAGGGCTAGGGCACGCAGCTGCACACCAGCTCTCTTATTTCTGCCTGCAGCACCACCACAGCTGGATGACCACACAGGAGCTCTGGGCAAGGATGAGTTTTGTGCCCACAAAACTCCACAGCACTTGAATGCTGGCATTCACTGAGGGTAAATGCCAATATTCCTGTGCTTCTGTATTCTCATTTATATTATAAATTCTAATCAAAGAGTTAGAAGCAAAAGACACACAGACAATTCAGAATGTACAGGCAGCAAACATATTTCTCTAAAGCTGGAAATTAATTCTATTTTCCCTTTCTTACTTTTGCTGAATCCAATATAGATTCTACCCAACCACCAGAATTGCAAAACTGAGGCTTCACCAGACAAGACTCATACATTTTCTTCCTAAGCAATGGGTAGTTGCAAGGACAAGGTAAAATTACAGAAGGTAAGAAATCAGTCTCCAAAATTCACACTTCTGAATAATTGGCTTTTCAGAAGCATCTTGTTTTCCACAGCAAAGAACAGCTTTTTTTAAATTCAAGCTCTTCAGCAACATTAACATTCTTGGTACAGGTCTGTACCCTGTCGCACCTCTTATCTCAAGGACAGCACATCGACAGCAAAATGCCACATCTGTCGCATGGGAATATCAGCAACTGTCCAGTCATCTTGGGTACGAAGAAAGTGCACAACCCACCCAGCTCCATGTCCTATCAGCTGCTTTCTAAAGCTGCTGCATACACCTCAGAACATGAGTAAGACTGTTTGTTTCATTATGGTACTTCCTGGGCACACAGGATGAACCAATACTGTATTTGTGAAGAAAGACCAGGAAAGCCAGGAGAGACATAATGCAGAGAGACACTGCAGTGCCATGCACGTGCTCCAAGTCATGCAGGGCCACTTGTGGAGATGGGCATGTGCCTGTATTCATCTCCGTGCACATGCACAAACCCTGCTGGAGGTGCAGTGGGGTGAGGGGAGCTGGTGGGTTATCCCTGCCTCCTCCTGCGTGTGATAATCCTAAAGGCTGTGGGGCATGTTGGTGGATGTGTGTGTACATCTTTTTCCCTTTGTTTTGTTCATTACTTTTAATCCCCTGGGGCATATCTGTGAGCTGAAGAACTTTAGAGCTGATATAGCTTTTTAGTGGGGATTATGTAAATGCATATTATGGGGCTTTCATAAATAGGGATTATTTGTCGACTACATTTGAGCACTTCCTTTGGAGCCATTAAGGTCTGTTGTGTAAACAGGAATTTAGTGACTGCCTAATCTAAATTTCATTGATTCAATAAAAGATCACAACAGCATTTTTTTGCAGTCATTTTGGTCTCATGAGAATATATTTCTGGACAATTTTCAAATAATTACAGGACTGTATATATGACTATATATATGACTACAGCTAATCACAGTGAGCATACCTTGCACGTTTGTATTAACTGTTCTCCGTGATTTATTCTCTAGTTCTCTTCCTCTCTAGTTTTATGGCTGAATTCACTGTTGTCCCAGCTACTGACTTGTTAACTGCCACTCACCAAATTATGAATTCTGCAAGTTTAGATAAGCAAAGCAAAAATAATATTTTGCCAAAAGGTATAGCCACCCAAAAAGCTGTAAAAATTTCTTATCAGTGCTCCTAGATGTCCTAAATGAAAGACATTTAGGCAACATGCTAAAAATTCTGGGAAATGCTGCCTCTTCTCAGGGCAGTTTCACACCTACAGGCAGATTCTACTTGGAGAATTGACTCTTGGCCTCTTCTCAGCTGACAGGTAATGCTGGTGTCTGTCCTTGATGCAGAAACGGTGCAGGGCCCCTGCTCCAGTGTCCGATCCAGTTGTTCCAACTGGTGTCTGGGACGGGCCCAGCCAGGAGCAGCAGCTGCTCACTCAGTGCGGGAGGCCCAGATGTGAGGCAGTTTCCCAGCGAGCAGACGTCCTGACAGGACACAGCTCCTCATCACAGACCATTCCCAAGCAACCCCGAGCCTCCCCGTGCCCTGGGGCTGGGCAGGGGAGCGGAGCACGTGCTGCACGGCCAGCAGGTCCCTCGCTGTGCACAGCACTCCCAGCGCTGCTCCCTCCGTGCTGAGCCTCCTCGTTATTTCAGTCCTCCCACCAGCCTCAGATCCAGCTGCATTAGGCAGGTTCTGATGCTGTCACAGTCACACAGAGAATGAATCATACCGAACATCGCCCATGGGGTTGTTTACTCCTTGAAGAGGGAATGGACTGCATGCCAATATCCCTGGCAAGGCCTAATGAAGGAACTAGCTTTTGCTAGGAAACCTGGATGCCCTCCTACAGGGATTTGCTGGATGGCACGGCTCTGAAAAGCTATGTAAAAATAAGAATAGATATAATAAAAATTATTTTTAAAAAAAAATTGGGAAGACACTTTCAACATAATGAAATCTTGGCAGGGTTTTTCAAGCTGTGCAACTCCTCTGTCCCAGACATCGGTGGAGACAGGGATACCAGGAACACAAATACGCAGGTCTGGCTCTTGAAGTTAGTGCTTATACAGGCATCTTAATCCTTCCTGTCCTCTCCACTTAAGGTCAGCACCCTCTCCTTTGCTTTTATCTCCTTCACGGTGTCTAATAAAAGAGAGAACTTTGCCACCTGGCTCTGACTTCTGGAGTTGGGAATCACTGAGGGAGGAGTTAAACGGGAATTTCGCATCCTCCTCTGCTGTTTGCAGTTCCCAGTTTTTAAACTGTACTTCTACTAAGCAGAACAAGCCCAAAGCACAATTGGTGCACAATGCCTTGGTTTACAAAGATCATTTGATCAAACATAAACCAGCACTACAGTGTAAACAGTATCTGATGGGGACCTCAGTTATCGCACACGATGTGTCTTCTCCTCTGGTAATTTCTGAAACATACAGAACAGATGAAAGTTTGAAATGCAATCCAGTCTTCAGCCTTTGGAAATGATTCATTCTATTAATGATTTACTGATTTATACACAGGTTATTTTGCATAAAGTTAGAGCTGGGCACATTTATTCATTGTGATTTCCTTAAAAATGGATATAAATATCAAAAGCAATTGGCTACCAAAAATTTTAATATTATAGCACTGCATCATGGAGACTTGACATGAATATGAGTCTAGGTCAAAAAAAATATACAGAAAACGCTTAACCAAGTATGATATTTTACAGCATGTCACTGAATCATTTGAAAGGCTTCTATTCATTACAAACGCATGCGGTGTGGGCAAAGGATCCATCAGGAAAATAAGAAAGATAAATGATTCTCCTAATGAAATATGCTCCATGATCTATTGGAACCCATCTCTCCTACAAAGTCCAGCCTTTCTCCAGGGTTATATACCTGAAAAGAGACGCTGGGTTTGGTGAAAGAAACTAATTACATGTAATTCCACAGCAAAAAATGCACGAGTTCAGTGCCAAACCTGTCCCCAAAGACAGTGGATAGCTGAGACTGCCAGCAGCAAGGTGTGTCACTCTCGTAGCTGCTCTTTCCATGATTCAGCGAAACAAGGCCCAGCAGCTCCCCAGGCCCCTGATGGGATGCTGAGCTCTCGCCACGGACCAGCACCAACCCCGTGGCTGCAGGTTTGGCTCTGGGCTGCTGAAAGGCAGGAGCGGCTCCTGTGGGGCTGGGTGTTGCCACCCGCCCACTGCAAGCCTGGAGGAGGAGACAGACCTTTCCAGCCCTGCGTGATCCCACCCAGCTAGCTGCTCCAGGAGCAGGGTGAACCAGGACGAGGGACAGCGTGCGCCACATCAGAGCGATCACAGGGTGGTTGTGGGCAGCACTTTCATCCTGTGGCACCGTCACAGCCCACAGGGCCACTGCTGCACCGGGACAAGGTGCCAGCGAAGGCAGAGGTGAGCACTGCGCCGTGCACTGTGCTGCACACGTGCCAGTGTGGGGTATTCAGCGGCCCTGGTTCTCCCAAACCCAGAAGCCAAAATTGGTTCCTCTGTCTGCAGGCTCCAATAGTCCCAGCACGTAGGGCTGGAGGACCCGAATCCAAACCAGTGCTTTGGTACACCGAAACGACAGAGTGCCTCCAACGCGCAGGGAAGGGATGTGGCACACCTCACAAAAAGCTTTTCAGGAGGTTGCAGTTAATGTCCTTAGCAGCAGCAAGCCAGCCTGCCCAGCTGAGGAGAGTGCAGGGCATCTGTGTGCGGCCATTGACATGTTACACTCGTACACGTATTGATCTGACGGTTCATTGTTCACCCAAGCCCTTGGCAAAGGTCACTGTCTCTGCTCCCATCCTACAGCTGGAGCACAGAGATAAAGATTAATTTTTAGAAGTGATGAATGTTCCTGGTGCCCACCCTGAGTCACTTTGGGCTTCAAGCCCCGGATGAAGTCCGGAGCTGGCTTAATTAAGACATCCCTTGCCCCAATCCCAGCACTGCCAGACATGTCTGTTTCTCGTTGTCATTGTCTTTTTCCACAAATTCCTCCACCCTTTATCCTGTGCCAACCCTCAAACCGGCTCAGAGACTTGCCCCTGAGGCAGCATCCAAGACCCTCATTTCCCATGACGCCCAAACGATCTCAGATCCTCATTTCTTGGCCCTCGCTGCTCTAGCCTATGGAGCGTTTAGGAAGGAGCTCCCACCTTACCAGGGTCCAAGTTTACCAAAAAAGCTCAATCGCGACTTTTAACGTCCCAAGCTGGTCTTGATTACCACGCGGTCCGGCGCCTAAGCGACAGTGGCCACCCCGGTGCCCGGCGGCAGGAGCCAGCGCTCCCCACCCGCCTCGCAGCAGCCAAAATCCAACGGGCGGAGGGTCCGCGCGGCCGGCGGCAGCTCGGCATGAATGAACCGCGCTCCTCCAATCGGCGGCCGCTCCGCCGCGGGCCGCCCCGCCCAGCGCCCCCGCCGGCCAATCCGGTGGGCAGCGCCCGCCCGGCGC
>WAAG01081839.1:0-27245 GCA_013390105.1 Tichodroma muraria
AAGAGAAATTCAACCAAATAGAAAAAAAGCACACCCATAAAACATGGAAAGGGTTTCTAGTCAGCATAGGCTTTGTAGTACCACAAAGGCAACCTTAAGAATCAGAAAAACTGCAGTAATTTTAAGAACTTTCCACCTGATTTCTATGCCTGTGGGAAGAGAAAAAGCATCAGGGAATTATGTGAAAGCTGAGCATTGTTATTCATCTACAATCCTGGGTGCTGAGAATTATCACCATGTGGCTCCATTTTGCCCTGTTGGCAGTCTGACCCATCTTCTGCATCCATGACGAAGCACAGTCTCTCACCATCCATTTCCATGACACAGGGAAAGTAGTGTGGGAATCAACTACACCACTTATGAGTAGTGGAAAAAGTCACTTTCCATGAATGTTTTGGTACTCGCTTAGTAGAATATTGGGCTTTATACTGTCTGAGGGATGTCAACTAGCTCTGGAAAGTAAAACCAAATGTGGTACTAAGCTTTCCTCATTAATTTCCTCAAGTTGTGTTATCACTCTAAACATGGTAGGAGCATTTTCTAGGTTTCTGAGTTCTTGCTCACTAAAAGCTAGTGCTGTTACTTGGGATTTCTGGGATAAATCAGGCAAGTTTAGCCATCAAATTTTTTAGAGGTTCAGTGAAAGCTGAACATAAATAGTGTGGGTTTAACTTCGTATGGGATAAATGCTTGCATTTATCTGTTTGTTTGTCTCAGTCATCTCCAGCACTGAAATCACCCTCCATAAGACACACACAGAGATGTTTGGGATTAATTTTTTTTCCTTCCCTCAAGAACAAGAGCAGGGTAGGGCTTTAAATGTGCTTTGAAAGTGAAGTTGATTTTACTACAACAGCTTTGACTTTTCAGCATACACTCCAGTTGTCAGTTGAAAAATAGTTTAAATGCATTGAGGCCGTTCATACTCCCATGCTGTTGCTCAATCCCAGCTGGCAAATAAGCTTCAGAAAGACACTCACTCACTCCTCCCCAAGTGAGCTGGGGGAAGAGAATTAGAAGAGTAAAAATGAGAAATTGTGGGTTGAGGTGAAGACAGTTTAACAGGTAAAGCAAATAACACTCACACATAAGGAAAGAAAAACAAAGAATTCATTCACTACTAATTCCCATCAGTAAGCAGGTGTTCACTCATGAATAACAAGGAAGGAAGTGAAGGATGTTCTCCTTGGGAAGACAAATGCCATAACTTCAGATGTTCCCCCTTCCTTGCTCTTCAACCTTCCCCTACAGCCCTAAAGAAAGACTTTGTGCCCCCCTACTTGCTGGTGGGGTTGGCTGACAAGCAGAAAACACCTTGACTCTGTGTAAGCACAGTTCAGCAATAATGAAAATGTCCCTGAATTTTCAGCACTTTTCCCAGCACAAATACAAAACACAGCCCCATACAAGCTGCTATGAAGAAAATTAACTCTCTGCCAGCCTAAACCATCACATCCAAATATGGAGGGGTTTTTAATAGGACTCCTTGCAAGTCTAAACATCCATGATAATTTCAGGAGGACAGATCATCTGCAGCATCTCTGGTACGATGCCAACTGACTTGCTCTTTATCTCTTCTGCATTTGAAACTATTCAAAGTATTTTTATTTGGCTTTTTTGTTGTTGTTGTTGCATCCTGATGAAACAAAGGACAAAAACATGGTATCATTCAGGAAAATAGAACTTGTATATTTTGAAACAAGTCACAGAGGCATCACTTGAGATGACCTAAAGCTCAATATAACCAAAGTACTTAGAGAGGGATAGGCTTTCAATATTCTAACACACAATGCAGCAGTATCAATTGCGGAGAAAGAATCAAGATTGTTTAATTTGAAATAATCCTTTTATCTCTGAGGCCTGTGCTTTGCTGTATCATTTGAGCATTTTGTTTGATCTAGTAAACAGTGAAATTGTTTTTGCAGATCACTAGTTTAAAAACCCAGGCACACCTACGCAGGATAAAAAAACAGCCATTCTGTGGTTAAAAGACATTGAGCATCAAATACATAACTGGTAAGGCAAGAGGATTAGGGATGCGACATCAATCCTCATATTTCTCATGTATCTTAGTCTGAATATTCATATAGGAAGATATTCTTGTGCCTTTGAATAAGCAAACTAGGGTTGTGCTGGTGTAATTCAGTTCAAAATTTGCTGCTTAGTGTATATGAAATATATGAGGTGTTTTATGTTGAAAGTTAATTGTTTTGCACAGGATATTTATCTAGTAAATCCCTCATTTACTTCTTTCTATAAATTTTAAATATTCACTTGAGCACATGGGGAGATCAACAAGATCTTATATTCTGATTTCTGGTTTATGCTGTATTCGTTAGTTTTCTTAAAGCCATTGAGATAAAAATTTGGTGTAGTGTTCTTGCAGAAAGACAGGTTGTTTATGTTTTGAAAGCTAGTTATGACTGTGTCTTTAATTTTTTTATTCCAGTTATCAGTGTCTCCTGGCAGAGGCACTATGTTATGCCTTCAAAGTTTAGAAGTTCTCTCAATCCTGTGGTAACTCCACAACATTTGGGTCTTCACCTTAACTGTTGTGCTCTGAATTTTCTCTTGGCATATGAAGTGACCGAATCCTCTCCCTCCCTCTTTTTTGTATTTGTTTGGTTTGTAATTGCATATTTGCTGAGCGCATAGTCTTGCCTTCCCTGCATGAGAATTGTGCTTTCTGACTAACCTGGGAATCACTTCCATGCTATTCTGCTCTGCTCCCCTTAATGCTCTGTACCTACAGTTTATCTGTCTACGGTTGTGTGACAGGGTGTAGCTTATAGATATGTATGTTGCACAGGATTAGAATGTAACTTTTTCACAACTTGCACAAAGAATGTAAAAGTAGGAATCCCTTTGGAGTGTTTTCTCAGTTGCCTCAAGGTCCTTCAGACCCCTTCTGTTTTAAACCCACTTGCATTCCCCCTTTGTCTGACCTTGTACTTAGGCAGGACTCCACCTGCTAGGAAAGCAGGCTCTTCACTTTGTGTTGTGCCAATGCTCTTTAGGGGCTCAGTCGATTTATTGTTACGGTGACTTCATCGACCACTCCAGCACTGCTTTGCACAACGCCTTAGACAAAGTGTGCCCACCGAGGCAGCCTGCTTAGCCTGGCGCCCTGGGGTCAGCACAGCACTGTTCAGAGATAATCACTTCACCCGAGCCTGCTTCCCACAGAGAGGTGTTGCAGTCGCCTTTCCCACGGACACACACTCCTCCTTACAGCAAATGCATGTCAACATCATAATGGTGCCAAGAATTCATAAATTATATACAGACTGCCTGTATCATAACATTTCTTCTTTGTCAAGGAAACCTCATTAGCACAGAGGTGAGCTGGTCCCCTGGGTGCCTTTCTGATGTTCTGGCATCTCAGTCACAACACACCTTATAATCCTTATTAATTGAGACTTCAGCATTCACTCAGTCATTGGCCCCCTATCATGAAGTTATTTTAGGTCTGTTTTTATCTGCCCTGTGTAAATCTCCTTTCTTGTTACATGTGGGAAGCTGTACAGAAAGAAGCATTCATAGCTCCCACTTCTTAAGTTCATCCATCTATAAAATCTGTGTTTCATGTGTTTCACACATGAATAGTAAAGGAGAGGATTTACATGAGGTAGGTGTGAATTAACCTGTAATGCTTTTACAAATCCCTACATCTGTGTGATCGTTCAGGCAAATGGGTGGTTGTGGCGTCTGTATGAAAGAGAAGCCACTTATGTGCAGTTTTGTTATTCCTGTAAAGCCTTCTTGGAGAAGTTTGGGGTCCAGAATGTTTGTCTGACAATCAAGGTGGGACTTGTAGTTAAAAGAGAGTAAGGACTACACATTTTCTGTTGCCCATTCAGTATGTATGAAGAAATTGTTTCTCAGGTAGAAGTGTGATATAGATATAGTGCCTTCATACTCTGTAACAGTTCTGGTCTTTAATATACATATTGTGGTTAATACAGTCCTTGCAGCCTTTGATAATAAATGTGGAAATGGGCTCATCTGTAAGAATCAAACTTTCAAAATGTACAATCCATGCCTATACATCTGAGAACCCATTTTAACAATGACAAATGTACTTGGAGGAAAAACAGTATTTAAATCAGAGGGTCACACCACATTTTCTTGAAATTATAATTCAATAATGAAATTGATGCTAATTAGTGTTTAAATCTCTCATCTTGTCAGCTCTGTGTGGTGCCTTGTTTGAAGTGAAATGTTTTTTGACACAGTCTTCCTAATGCAAAATTTGTTTTCCTTAGTTCTTTGATGTTGTTGTTAAAGGAAAAGACATAAAAAACACTTTATTTTAGTAATAGTAGTAAAGGAGGGGAATTGAATTAATTTGATATTCATATTACTTTGTATGCAAAGCCCCAGAGGATTTATCAACAGCTCTGACCTATCTGCATCAAGAATGGAGGAAAAATGATTTCTATTTTGTATTATAGTTACACCTAGAGGCCCCTTTCAAAATAAGTTTTATCAAATTTGATGTTACACATGTCAGCAAGCATCGGTCCTCCAAAAATTCACAAACAGGCCAGGCAATGACTATAAGTAAAACTGGTGTTAAGTGCCCCTGTCTGCATTGCTTTGTGGAACTGAATGCAGCAATGGCAGTATCAGCTCAAGGTGAGTTGAAGGAGGAGAAAATGGTGACAATAAAGGCTTGCTCTGAGAACATTGGTACTGTACAAATTTGCACTGCTTCTGCACGACATACTGCTAATGCACTGTAGTATAAACACATACGTGCTTGCTTTAAATGCTGTGATAGTGCAGTGCATTGTAATCTGCTGCTTGTCTTGCACCTGGCAGATGCATAAAACAAAATATTCCAGCCGCAAGTGAAACAAATGATAAAATATGCATTATGAAATAGTAGTGTGAGGAGGTGTTTTTTGGGGAATGTATGTGTGCATGTAGACATTGTGTAAGTCATAAGCAAACCAAAATAATATAATATCATGCAAAAAAGCAGTGTTAAAGTAGCTTAACTAAAGTCAGCAAATTTAGCTTTTAGGAACTTGGAGATGTTGTGAAGTTTTTCTTCCTGGTCTCTGTTTAATCTTTTCTTCCCCTCTCCTGTTCTTTCTTTGTGCAGGTGTCCCTATACCTGCTTTATCGCACCTTATTCAGTTCAAATAGAACAATTTATATCCTTGTGAGTATTCCAAGTTGTTTTATCATTACACATATGATATTAAAAATTGGTGTCACTATCCTCATTTATAGCTTATTTTTTCTGGAGTTTTATCACAAAAAGGATTTTAAAAAAAATTGAGTAGTAGGAAGTATAGAATTGAGGCAAATAGATTAAGTTCAAAATAGAAGTTTATTTGCCTCATCCAGATGTCTGGGATCATGCTTCTCTGGGTACTGTTTGGTTCAAAATACAGCTTCTGCTTGGATCCACAGCTAAGAAGTTTGGATCTATATCCCTTCTACAGATAAGAACCAGACTCATCAGCTAAGAACCTCAGCAATGTAAAATGCAAGCATTTAACCATCTATGAAAGTTAACATTCTGATTTTGTCCAGTATTCTGTCTTTTCACTCAGTGAATATGCAAATGGAGAATTAAATTCACCATGGCAACATCCTTAAGACAGGACTTTTTTTTTTCTGCAATATCTCTCCAGCTTTCATACGAACATCCAAGCATGAAACAAATGTCACAACAATTTTGTGGGTGTTAGTAATCTTTACCTCCCCTCCAAGGGGGAGGTACATGATATCCAACTGCATTTCACATACAGAGTCAAGTAAAACAGTACCTGGTCTATTTTAAAGATATATTATGCAGCTAGCAGTCAGTGTGACACATCCTTTTATTATCTGCCTTATGTCATTGTCAGGAATGAAAACTGTAGGGCTACCCACAAATGATGACTGAGTTAACAGAACACCAAACAGTAATGGAAAGGTATTTTTCTTTAAGTCAAACAGAAGGTATTGAAGGTCTGGTAAGGGTGGGTGGGTCTTGGGTTTGGGTTGGAGGTTGTATTTTTTTTGTTTGTTTTGGGAAGGTTTTTGTAATATTTGGGATTTAGTTGGTTGGAGTTTTTTTCTTCTTGAGACACAGTACAGAAGACAGTTGCTTACAACCAGAATAGCCTGTACTTGAGCATATTGTCTTCCATTTTAAACAGAAATCAAATTTTGGTAGTGCATACTAAAAGGTTTAAAGCTTTTTCTCTGAAATTAAATACAACAAAAACAGTAAAAAAAAAATTATATTAAGTCTATGTGTATCTTTTTTATATATAGATCATAGGGTTTTTTCAAGACACCCTGATCACTCTTGCGTAGTGTAAGAAATTGCAAGTTAGGCTAAACTGAGTGACAAGATTTGAAAAAAATAGAAATCTACACTAAAATGGAGTCTTATTCTCTAGACATAGCATAGAATTAGCTAGAATGCATGATACATCTAGAGACTATTTAAAATACTGTGTTTGTATTAAAAGGATGCTTCATTTCTAGTGTTCTTAAATAATAATCAATTGCATTAAGCTTAAATTTCTAGATGGATTGATTCATTCTGTCTGTATTATTAATGATGAATTGCAGTTGCAATGCTTGTTTATATTAATTATGCATCTTCAATCAATAAACAGCTTCCAGCAAATATTTGAAAATGCTATCAAATCTGTTGGTATTTTCCATGGATTAATTCTTATTGTATGGTGTTGATTTTCTGCTCAGAAATTATCTCTCAAAATAGCAATTGTTATAATGTGAACTTTTTGTGGAGCATCATTTATTAAGAAACCTAATAATTATTGCTTTTCTTATGAGCACTGTCATTTGTTAGCTTGACAATTTGGAAGTTTTCAGTCCTCCCTCACATTCTAAGGCAGCTCTAAATGTAGTATGATAGTGCTGGAAAGCAGTGAGGGTAGAGAAAACATCTCACAGAGCTGTCTGAAAATCAATGATAGTCATTAAAAATAAATTCTAATTTGTATTGCTACTACCAGTTATTTTCTCTCCTTGGATTAGGTTATGTTGCATTGGAATGTTTCTTTCTTGCTGTGTGCTGTAAAGAGAAGTTAAAGCATTCAGGCTATTTTAATCATCTTTTTAAGTACTGCTAATACTGTCAGTTAGCTGATCCACGGTGGAGCACTATTAGTCAAATGAGTCATTTCCCATGCTCTAGCAATAAGTGTCATATTTAGAGATATTAATAGCACCTTCAGTTTGGGTGGATGTGGCACTCTTATTTCAGTGGCTTGGAAAGGTCTCAAGTCTTGCTTCCTTAGGAAGAAATTATTTGTGTGGTCTCCAGGCAGGCTCTGCCTGGAAAAGTGTGCTTCGGCAGTGGCCGTGGGGGACGGCGCAGTGTGCGCTCCCCGTTGGTTCGTTGCTGCTCTCGTGTCGCACATTTGTGTGTTTCAGTCTGTGGCTGCCACTTAGGTCAAGGGCAAGCTTTGACAAGGCTGTGCCTTTCTGTGGCTGGAGCTCCAGGCTGTCTGTTCAGGCCGAAAGGAACTAATTGTGGTGTTAGCGTGGTATGTCAAAACATTTGTACAGTCAATGTTCATGGATTCTTTAATGTAGCACTTGCTTTTAGAGTTTCCTCAAAGTAAATCAGCACAGACCGTCACTGATCGTATGTGTAATTACTACCAGCCCTGCCTGCCTATGGAGCCATGTGAACACCACTATGCACAGTGAGCTCTGGGGCTGTTCAGCCCTTGCTTTGCCCAATTCAAACATGTCATTGTTGTCGGACGATACATCACCATTAGTGTGACCGCTTAAACGGCAGGGAAATTTCCTCTTAGAGTAATATGTTAAATAGAAAATGCTGGTAGTGTCAACCTTAATAAAATAAATGGTTTTATGGGGGGGTTGATTTTTTTTTTTTTTTTTGTTTGTTTGAGTTTTTTTCTTATATTACATATCAAAAGACCTTTCCCTTTAAGTTCAGACACTCTTCAGTAGGATTTTGATAAAGATGTTTTTTTTTTATTACTGCAAGATCAGTTTAGCTTAGTAGCATCACAAATATGAATGACTATTCATCTCAGACCTTTCTCTGCCTCTCTCGTGTTGCCACCAAGTGCGGCCCATTTCTGAATTAGTGAGAAAATAATGGATCTGCCAGAGCAGTTTAAATATTTAGGAAATGTAGCCAGGCATGAGGGATATTCTAGCAGTGCTGGGACTGCAAGCAGAGAACTGCTTGTCCTCGGGTTTATCTTTTACAATATATAGTTATGTTGAAGGTCTGTGTGTATTGGCTTGCTGAAACTCTGGCATCTATACGTAAATCCGTTTTGTATCTGTAGTTAATATTTCATTTGCCTACAAGCATAAAAACTTTAGAAACTTGTTACTTTTCTGTTTGATAATGTTGGATGTATAGGTTTAGGGGTTTAGTCCCTAATTAATCAAGAGAGTAAGGAATTTTGCAGGAATGCCATCTGAATTTAGTTAATTGCATGTGGAGGATAAATCTGTGTTCTAAACAGCCCTCAAAAGCCCCAAGTTTAAAGGTATCCATGCTGTGCCTACGTAATTCAGACCAGTATCCTGTGTGGAATATGCATGTTACCCTCAAAGCTAAAAGTTCTTGCATGCTTGAAGCTAATATTGCCTATAGCTGTGCAGATAAATAACAATTTACAATCGGTATGCTTTGTACTACATCAGTTTGTTTTGTCATGAAGAAATAAAATGGCAATAATTTTTCTATGTGTGAACAAAACTAGTAGATTCTATGACTTTTTAAAATCAGTTCATGTGTATTTATATTCTACAAAAAGTTTTGGGAGGTTCTTTTCTCATATTCTCCATATAATTCTAGTACTGACAATGTGACCTCTGGTTCACCTCTTTATTGAAGAAGTGACTAACAAAATATGTTAGATCTAGACATTACAAACATATATTATCACATATTCAATTCATTTAAATGCTGAGGTAATTTTTGAAGATACTATGAATATGACTGTCAAACTCTGAAGAAATTATATGCTTGAGTACCTCTGAACTTTGGGGGAGACTAGGAGTAAAATGCAGGCTGGAAATCAGAACACTTGTTCATACAATTTAATACTTTCGCTACTGAATTATTTGAAGGAAAAAAATAGAACTAAATGCATCTGAAACAATTACTCAGAATTAAGAAATAATCATAAGGTAATTCTATAGTGCTTTCTCAATGTTTATTTTCTTCTTGAGATAGATTTTGATGTTTTGGGTTCTTTTTAGCCAGTTTATGTTCAATTATTTGGAGTTCAGCCTGACAGATAAGCAGAGAAGTTTAAAGGAAACTTGCCTTTTGTTATGTAAAGGGATATCAGGACAATTCTTCTCTTTAACCCTCTCAGACTAAAGTAGCTAAAAATATGCAAGGAGTGGATGTGCTGGTACCCCAGATAATTAGGAAGTCTGCACCTCTTTCTTTTGTCATGGGAACACACGTCTGCAGGCTGGAGGAAAGAATGCTCAAGTGGAGAGAGTTTCTTTGGCAGAAGGCAGGAATTTGTAGGCTTCTGCAGTTTTATCCATTAGGCCCAATGACATAAGGCTTTGATTTGGGAGAGCACATTTGAAGGTGCCTTTACTATGCATTGGCTAGATTGCACGAGGAAGATCCAGAGGACGTTCAATTTAAACTTCAATTAAAATTCCTGGAAGACAGAACAGAGTCTAGATCTCTTGTCTCTGAAAGCAGTTAGGGTAGCTTGTGAATAATTTTACTTTTTTGAGAAAGCACAGTCCTCAGGCCCAAAGACTTTAAATCTTGATTAGATTCAGGCCTCCTGGGTCGGTCTTGAAATAAATTTATGTATTCAGTGCAAGAAGTTAAAAGAAATTGCTGTCTCTTGAAAAACGAGAGTAAGCCTTTACTGAAGAATCCCTTTAATTATATTTCTAGTCCACATTTTTTCTTTTAAGCTCATTCAGCATAATCTTCATTGCTGTCTCCAAAATAAAACTCAGTTTAGTTAATTGGCTGCTGACAGTGAGCAGGCTCTTACGTAGCTGCTGCGTGGCTCTTTCAGTGATAAGATGAGCAGTGGGCTGTATCCTCTTTGCAGGAGCTCTCAGGGCACGCATGATGCTGCTGGCAAGAGCTGCTGCAGTTTGGTTTAATACTTGCTTTCCTTCTGTCTATATTCCAGACCAGCTGTGAGTATTTGTATATGTTTTCATGCACAGCTCTGTCAGCATATTTTGTCACTATGCAACCCCCTTTCTTTCTTTGCAGTATCCAAACATCAAATGGCAATTTTTTTTTTTGCAGTGAAAGTTAGATGGCAGTGATTTGTTTGAAGCCATCAAGTAAGTCTTCAGCTTTGGCCAAAAATGAATTTTTAAGCTGGATCATGGTGATAGAATGGCAGAGTAAGTAGTACAGAAGAGTCATAGGTGATATTAAGTAATAACTTGGTAATTCTATTTTTGTTATTGAACTGCATGTCAAGTTGCAATAAAAATTGTGACTAAAAATAGTTTAAAAACAGTTTAAAAAAAACTTTCATTAAGGAGAATTAAAAGGCTGAGAAGTTCTGTCCAAATTTAGTTGCATGATTTTAAGTACTTTAGAATAACTTCACAATATGTATTATGTAAAAAGATAGGTTCTTTGTGAAAAATGTTATTAGTGGAGTCCTTGAAGCAAGTGCTAGAAAATGGCTTTTCCATTACTTTGGAGGCAGCATTAAAATATCATGAAATTCAGAGCTTCTGATTTTATTATAGACATTTTTATACTAGTATTTAAGCATTTCCCTTATAGCCCTTATATCTAACATCCAGCATTTTAAGAGAACATTATATATCTGGAGATGGATCACCAAGTGATAATTTAACAGCAAGTTATAAATCAATCAGATCTTCTAAGTGTTGTAAATACTTGTATATAACTAACTTATATTAAAAACTTATTAGGTTTTAATTAAAATTCTACTATACATAGAACTTGTTTATATAAAAGGAAGTTGTAGATTTAGTGCACCTGAAGCAAGTTCTTGTCTAGTTGGGTTCTGGGTTTTTTCTTTCATTTAGGTAGATCTTTTGCAAGTTAAGTAAAATTATTAGTTTATGTTGCATAAATGAATAAACATCCAGAGATCATTCCAATTACAGTCATGATTTTCATGAAATTTTCTTTCCTGTTGCAGTGTCAAGAAAACACTTTCCTGTCTGCAGTCTATAGAAAAAAAGATTTGCATTTTATTCCTATCTAGAGACAGTTTACAAGAAAGAAGAATTAGTAGGTAAAACAGCAAGTCTGAAATACAGCACTTGTGCTGACTGTCCACTGTCCCATCAGTCTCCTCTTTTCAGCAAATTCATTGAAGCAGTATTTTTTTAGGCCTGCAGATGACTTAAGGTAGCTGTGGCTGATGACTCCAAGAACACAGCTGCTAACACCTGGGTTATAAATAGGGTTGACTGCAGGGGAAGAGCAAATACATACCTGTCTCCAAGCCAAAATATTCTACTCAAGGGACACTTTCAGAAAAAGAACAGACTAGGACAGTGGGAGCAGTTTTGAAGAAATACGTGTAAGCAGTACTGGGGCAGGGCAGGGCAAGAGGGGTTACAGAATAAGAGCAAACGCTTTTCTTAGTATCCAGAGCTATAGCTTACAGGAATCCGAAAGGAGGGAGGAGCTGGACAACTCAAGAGGTTAGATGGGCATTGCCAAACATTTGCTATGACGCTTTTTTTTTTCTTAAATACTGATAGTAGAACATGGTGTTACAGGTCACGTCCTTTTGGAGACATTGTGTGCCTGCCTAGCACGTGAGGCAGATGTATTGTTCTATTACTCAGTTACTGGTCAGATGACTGGTCTTTGAATATTCTAGTTAGTGTTAACATTACAGAAAAAATATCTTATAGCTATAGTGTTTTGTTGTCTTCTTTCACTGTGATAAAGGACAAGGCACAGGGAAGGCTGGTTAGTCCTTGATTGGTAGATCTGTCAGGAGCTTAAGATGATTCATAGAACTGGTTGGTGAAGGCTAAAGGGGGTAAATGATTGCCTTAAGAGAACAGCGCATAAGGTTTCCTCTTGGAAAAGTTATAAATTTCTTCTTGGAAAAGTTATAAATCTCAGGTTTGATCACTTGGAGTTTTGACATTCTATGTCACCTTTCATAAGGTTCTTTCAAAAGTAACAACTACTGATGTTCAGACTAAATTTGATGTTAGGTAACTGTGTCTGTGTTGCAACACTTCTAAAGCAGTGTAATCACAGCCTCTCACAAAATATGGTCTGGTGTTCTTGCATATTTTATAAAATAATTGTTCCTTCTTCTCTAGAGCATGTGTCTAGAAGGAGAATAGGCAAATGGTTTCTGACGGAATGGTTTTAGGCAAGCTAGCAGGGAAATAAGGTTGGCTAATGATTTCCATCATTAAAGCCTGCTTCCTGTAGCTTATAGTTTTACCAGACTTAAATTTCTGGTTTGGGGTTTTCCATGCATGATCTGTGTTTTAGGGCAGGTATAAACTCTTTGCATGGAACAAGGTTTACAGGTGTTACACAGACCTATAATAATATGACCAGATCATTGCAAATAAATTTGGGTTGAATTGGTGAACTTTTAAAATTTTTTTGACTCTTGTATGTTTTAAATATCATTAAACATTTCAGTAAAATTCATGTGGCAGTCTTACGTTTGGATAATGTAAGAAGTTGGAAAAAAGTGAAAGCTGAGAAGGCAAAAGTTGCCAAATACTATAGTATGTATGATGTTCTTTCCAGAAATTAAGGTCAGTCCTTAGTATGGTGAATTCATAAGTTTGAAATTAATTCGTTTGTTCAGTCACCAACAAGCTATGGGAGCCACCCAGAGGAAAAGCAATGGCCTCTATTTCATTCTATTTTCTTTCATTGGATCACATTATTGTGGTTAAGAAGGAAAATTACCTAGATTTAAATTTTTTTCATTTATTATGAGATCATATGAAATATCACTTGAAAATATAATTCCAATTGACTTAAATACCCCTTGATGGATAAAAACCTGAAAGGCAGTAATCGAAAACTACTGAATGATCAATGACAGTGCGCTGATTATAGGAAGCAGGATCTGTTGAGGACAGCCCCAGTTGCTGGTACCACTGCCTATGTGGAACGAATGGTTTCAGTAGTTATTTCTTGTGAAAAGAATGCCATGTTTATAAAACTTGTCAATCACACTAAACTGAAATAGGAAATAAATACTGGAATGCAAAGCAACTACTCATACAGAGAGGCAATAACAGATTTAAATTTGTTGTACAACATAGGTAAGAAAAACAATTGCAGATTTACTTTTTTAAAATCTTGTCCTGGTAGGGATATCTCTTTTTGTAATAAGGATATAGTTTAGTGCTATCAGGTTCTAGCGCAACAACATCAAAGCTGCACAGCTTAGTGTTAGAAAGTTGCATGCTGAAATAGAATCACCAGTTGAACCTACAATAATGAATCATGAGTTAGAGGTGGATCTCTGACTTGTAGAATAAAGAGGTCTAGAGTGCCTCAAGTTCACAGCATTTGCGTTAAACCCCGTGACAGTGTTCTTGCCACGTAGACGTTGCTCTCCCCTGGACTGTATAGGGCACCTCTACCACTCTTAGGCATACTTACATGAGCATTGGGTGTGGACAGAAGGGGAGAAGTTCATAAGTTTAAATAGAGAGAAGACAAAGTCACAGCCCACCAGAGTGGTTGTTTATGGCATAATGGTGAGGTCACGACAGACAGCAGTAGTCAGCTTCTCTAATAAGGGAGCTGGACCTGGTGGGAAGGTGACATTAAGCATGCTGCCTCATTCATACTGCCCCTCAGAAGGAAAAGCTGAAATAAGTCCCCACAACATCACCTCAGTAGTGCCTGAGTATTTTCTTCAAAGAAAGAGGCACAGATAGTCAGTGGGATGTCACCCATTAGAAAACTGTGTTGTTTGGTGATGTATGTGCATGGTCACAGTTGTCTGTGTGGGCTGGAATGACTTTCATCGTTCTCTGTAATGATATATAAGTAATGGGCTACAAAGAATTATTATTATGTATGCTAAATTAAGATAGGAAACCATGAAAGCTTCTTTTGGACTAGTTTCAAAAAATTTACAACCTAATGGATCATTGGTCTTTTATGTATATGTATCTCCAATGTCTTCCACACCATTGAGATCAACAGTGTATGCTACATGCCTTTAAAAAGCCATGACTGACTATGTTGGTAAGAAACCCCATCACTCTGATGAGTATTATTCTTCCCTAGCTAATGTAGTTGATGATTGTTAACCTGAGAATTATTAGGTATGGGATCAATGATGTGTGCCATCTGTAACAATGAAATTGTAACTTAAAATGGCAGAAAGCATTAATGTCTAACACTGGGTATTAATAAAAAAGCTTCCATTAGAAAAACTGTAATTGACAGAATGAAGGAACTAATGAGATTTCACATCTAGTTCTATTAATTTCAAACATCTAGGTTTTGTTTTGGGATCTATAATAGTGATCTAAATCTAGACAGACATTCCTAAGGAGTATCAGTACATGTTGTCAAAATTTAGCAAAGTTAAACTTATAAATGCTTTTATAAAACCAAGAAAGCTTTTTGTTTGTTTCTATTTTTTTTCCTTATCTGTTTGTTTTGGGATTATTTTTTAATTGGTGTTTGTTTTAAATCTCCACTGTATTTCCCATTCTTTTTCCAAAGGACCAGAGGTTTTCCTGAATTTGGAAGCTGTTGGGAAGCTTTTTTGTCAGACAAAAAGTCCGTTAAGCTCTTTGGTCAAAATTGCTATTTGAAAAATATTATTATATTCATAGAATCGTAGAAGAGTTTGGGTTGGAAGGGACACTTAAAGGTCATCCACTTCAACCCCCTTGGAATGCACAAGGACATCTCCATCTATATCAGGTTGCTCAGAGCAACCTTGAATGTTCTCAGGGATGGGGCATTTACCACCAGTCTGGGCAACCTATTTCAGTATTTCAGCACTCTTATTGTAGAAACCTTCCTTATATCTAATCTAAGTCTACCCTCCTTCAGTTTAGAACATCAACCTTTGTCCTATTGCAATAGGCCCTGTAAACATTTCTCCCCATCTTTCAAGGCATCCTTCATGCACTGAAAGACTGCAATAGCATCTCCCCAGAGCCTTCTCTTCTCCAGGCTGAACAATCCCAACTCTCTCAGCCTTTCCTCATAGAAGTGCTCCAGCCCTCTTATCATCTTCATGGCCCTTCTCTGGACCTGCTTCAACAGGTCCACATCCTTCTTATGTTGGGGACCTCAGAGCTGGGTGCTGCACTCCAGGTGCAGGGATCTCACAAGGGCAGAGGGGCAGAACCTCCCCCCGGCCCTGCTGCCCACGCTGCTTTGGCTGCGCATTGGGACTCTGAACCATTGACCACTACCCTCTGCGTGCAACTGTGCAACGTACTCCTCACCCACGACACAGTCCACATATCAAATTCATGTATCTCCAACAGTGAGAAGGATGTTGTGGGGGTTCATGTCATAGGCCTTACATCCAGATAAATGACGCGTGTAGCCCTGCTCCTGTCCACCAAGGTAGTCACTCCATCAAAGTAGGCTGCTGGGTTGGTCAGACAGGACTTGTCTGTGAGGCACTTCCAAAAATACAAAATAGGTTGATCATTAAGGTGTAGCGTATAGTTTATGAAAAATATTCTGCAACTTGATGGCAATATATATGATGTTATTGGGTATTGAGGCAGATTTTCCACAATTTGAGTTACTATTACAAGGCATTTTCTGTGACATTTTCCTTTAAGATGCTACTTGGTCTACAGGCAGTTGACAGTGAGTCCCTTGTTGTTGTGTAACAAATAGATTATAAAAGTTGCTTGTGAATATGTTCACATCAGTCACTTCGTATGAAAACAGAAATTCCATCTGAGCAATGAGCTATGGAGAGAGGGCTAAAGAGTGAGCAGCAGGATCTGTGCCAGTAGTTTATATCTCTTGATATATCTCTTGAGGAGAATGACTTTCTAAGATTAATTTTAAGCAAGAGGAATCACCTTGTTTTATGACCATGCAGTAATCTCAAGGTCTATACATTACATTTTGTCATTATGAAAGGTTTCTGAAGTCACATAAAAAACATGACCTCTTAGAATAATCTAGTGCACAAAGCCTATTTGCAAAAATTATTTTATAAATCATGATTTGATTGTGATCAGTATGTAGTAGGAAAAAAAAATATCCTTTGTGTATGGTCTTCTTTTTATACAGTTAAATTGGTTTACTACTTTGTTCTTTATCAGAGTTTAAACAGTTCTTACATCTTTGCTTGCATATTTCCACGGGATCTATTTCATACTACTGAAACCTAAAAAGGAAGGGGTTTTTTTTCTTTCTTTTGTGCTTTATAGTGCCTTTAATTTGCACTCATGCATTAATGTTTCAAACACAAGACTAAGCATGTTTTAGTGAAGTATCACCCTGCTCAGTGTTTGATGCCTGTTGGCAGGAGATGCCCTAAATCATCTGCACCACTGTCCTGGTCTGTAAGTTGCAACCCAGAGGGCAGCAAACCAGTGCTGCTAAACATGAATGAGAGTTGATGTAGAAATCCTTCCTCACTGTTCCTTTTCTGCTTCAGTGTGCCTGAGCTGTCACAGAGGTGGGAATGATTTGGAACACCGTAAAACTGTCACTATGTCCCTTTCCTTTGAGTTACTGCCTGATACAACTGCAACTCTGAGTTTCTCCCCCGGGTTTTGTATCAAAGGTAGAATTTAGTCTCTTTTTATAAGCCAAGAGTATAGGTGTTTTCAGTCTTTGTTAAAACTTCATTTTCACTGACTCTCAAATGATTTAAAAGTATAGCTCTGGTCTAAAACGTGATGACAACACAGATTTGTATCTTTCCTTTACATGACATGAGATCAATTTACACCCCAATTTTTTTCATTCTTCTGTGCTTGAAGTACTTGAAAATATTTTTCTCTGCCAGCAAGTGCAGATAACTTACAGACCCTCTGTATTTAAATACCCTGTGTATTTAAGAGTGTTGCCAGTTACCAAACTTCAACAGTGTAAGGAACAACAGATGGAGAGCATAATAACTTTACTATCTTGGTAGAAAGCCAAAAAGCATCAAACTGTTTGACACACGTGCTCAAGAGCACATAGAATGATACAGTTTTTTTACTGGAGAAATTTGAATCTAAGATCTCATTTGACCCACAAAAAGTGAAAGGTACACTTGTACATATGGAGTTTTCAATAAAAAAATGCCTTTTCTCTAAGCTATTTACACTCACATCGATACATTCAAGGATCTATACCCATAATAATTTAAAAAAATAATTATAAAACTTCTCTCTAAAAATCTGATATACAGTACTCTATCATTGAACTGAGTAGGACTTATAAATCTTTCACTTGTGTGCAGAATCTTGAACTCTTCTACTGCACACTATCAAGCTAAATGTCCTTTCTTCTGCATACTGTGATTAACAGTGTGCAGGCCTTTGAAACTCTGAGCTAAGCTTTTTGAAACATATCAGTGAATGATTTTTCTTTCTTTTTATTCCAATGACATGACCTCTGAATCAAATCATGCAAGGCGCTTGCCTTAGAATTAGTCTCTGATGTTTTGAGAGCAAGCCAGCAAGGGATGTGTAAATTATGCAGAGAGCAAATCCCGACTGTGTGTCGTTTACTTGCACAACAAGCTCAACTTTAATTAAGCCAGGGCCTAAGATCCTTTGCCAAGTTGCTTTCAATACTGATTTTACAGTTCATAGAGCAACATCCTCACCTATATGAATCCTTTTTAACCCTTCCAAACCCTGCCTGTGGTAGAATGGGTGTGAAAAAGGGCAGTCATAATTCAGCAGCTGACAGAAACACTTTGATAAATATAAAGATTTTAGCAGATTGCAGACTTGAATTAAAAGATGTGGATTTTTAGACTTCTTTGGTTGTAACAGGTATAATGATTGACATGACCTGCCACTGTAGTATCGGTATTCAATCTAGGAGATTATCACCTGCTAACATCAAATAGGAAGGATTAGAAAGAGGTGACCGAAAGGGTACACCCAGGATTTGGAAGTGAAATAAATTCTCAAAACTCAAGAATACTGAACCTCCCTTGTGAACTGAGAAGGTGTTAGCCATTGAGTGCAATCTATTCATTCTAGGGTTGCAAATTACTGTGTGAATTCTTTCCTCCTTGAACAAATAAAATATTAATCCATTTTGCTTATATCCTACAAAGCTGTATTTTTCAATTCTATTAGAGCTGCCAGCTAGCAACTGTCATTATTTCATCTTAGAGAGATTGTAGTTGCAGTAATTTATATTGTAATGTGTTAAACATTACTTCTAGAACTGATAGGATTTGATTTCCAATAGTAGAATTCAGTGGTGTACCTAATGGTAAGATTCATCCAAAATCTTCATTTTAACAAAGAAGAAATTAAAAAAAATTGATCGCATTACAAAATTTAGTGATAGATAGCTGTAAATGGTTGAACTTGGCACATGCTGTTAGTGTTTTGGACTTAATTCAAGAAAATTAAAGAGAAAGAAGTTTTAAAGAAGAAATGCAAGTAAAAAGATTGGAAGGATTTTCCTCTTTTTTTATTGTTGTGTTTTTTAAAACCACTGTACCACCTCTGACAAAGGACATAGTGCAGAAGCAGAACTTAGAAGTGTATATAAAGACTAGTCAATAGTTGAGGGGTGGGGCAGGCACGATGGTGTTTATGCTTTTTGGTGTTTGGAGGGGTGTTTGGAGGTTTGTATGGTTTGTTTGGTTTTCTGAACATTTCTCTAGCTTTTTTGGCTCATGAATTTACTATTGATAGTCATGTAAATATTAGATATAGATATATGGTGAAAATTCAATATTTAGTTATCAGGCACAGTCTGCACAGAGGCTTCATGCCTTTTTGTTTCCTTTTGAAGGACTGCACACATCTCCATATCTTTTTTCCAATTCTTTATTTTCCTTTCAGTAGCTTCTTTTAACATCTTTTTTTTCTAGTCATTATCTGATCTTGTCATGAAAATTGCAGTCTCATCATTGTGTCTTAATTCATTAGTCAAAACAAATTGTCATGGTTTCCTTTTCCAGCTTCCTAAAAGTCTTGTTCTCCTCACCCAAATTTCATGCATTATTCTTCTCTCTACTCAATATAACTTACATGCCAACTCATCTTAAGAAGATGAAGCCTGAAGAAGAGAAAGATAATAAGATCAGGGATATAATTGCAATTTTCAGTTAAACATGGGGGAGGAGCATTTAAGGAAAAGAAATTGGATTCCTCTTGGAGATGTGCACAGAGAAAGAACAAGTAGCAGCAAACATTTGTTTGGACATACTGGGGTAAAAAGGTGCCCCAGTATGCCCAGGACTGTTCATTGAAGTGTAAGTGCAAGACATGGGAGAGACAAAATGCAGGCATAATTCCTGGTTCTTTTGCTGGGCTCGTATGGTGGGGAACAGAGAGAGAGTTATCCAATACTCAGGTAGTGTGAGCCATTTCTTACCTCAGGCTCACATGAGGAATGGTTTTGAATATACCCTAAAGAGACTATCAGATATCTTTAATGTATTGGATTACACCCAACTTAGATCTCACATGCATTACCAGCAACAGGAGGGGGAGGAGGAGGAGGAGGAAGGAAAAATAAAAATACATTCATCGGATTATGCCTATATCAGCAAAAGTTATACCCAAGAAAGAATGTCACACTTGTGCTACAGGAAAAGAAATAAATTAATTGAAGTGACATTATGTAGAAGGAATTCCTATTTGTATTGTTTTTATTTGCTTTAATTTTTCATTCATGTATCACCCTTAACCTTTAGGGTAAGAGGTATTTCATATTAGCATAAATATTAAGCAGATGGCATTTCTGCTACATAAAGAATTTTCAGCTAATCATTTTTCCATGCATTTAAATAGGAATATTAGAATGAGGGTAATTACTTCAGTTTTCCATGAGTGATCCATCAAGACATTAACTTTCACTGTATTTTGTTGCACAGATTAGTAGGTGTAGAATTAAATTCCAAACCAGTGTTAAAATATTTGAAGTGTTTTGGCAAGTTTGATTTTTTCCTTCCTAATGAAGATAGGATTATATTTTAAAAAGGTATAATATATAATATTTTGACCTCTTATGAAGAGGTTATTTTGTCAGGAAAAGGTACATCAGATTGAATGATAGAAGAGAATTTTAGGTTTATGATATGGTCAGTTACATGAAGGAATAACCTAGGACTGAATTAGAGTGTGTGAAAAAATTAGCCAGAGAAGTTGCTTTGGATATAAAGATTTTCAGATTATTATTGTTGTTGTCATTATTTGATTTCACATCAAAGATAGCAGTCTTGGCATTGGGGAAAGACAGTACAGCATTGTTGAAGCAAATTTTATTGTAACAAAATCATATAACTTCAACATAAATATCTCTGGGAGTTTCAGATTTGCTATCATCAAGTAAAAAGAGCTTTTATTTGTTTTTCCAGTTTTTGGCCATTATACCCAGAGAAATTTTATTTTCCAAGTCTTTACAAGAGTATTTCACAATAAAGCATCACACTGAAATAAGTGCAAGAATGTACTGTTCATCCCCTTTCCAAGTGGAGAAGCCAAGCTTTTTTTGTGCCCCTCTCTGCCTGACTCTATGCTTGAAAGCTGATCATTAGCTAAGCAATGGGTCTTGGAAAGAAATTTGCTTTTTGAATAAAACAGACTACATTGCCAGAATAATGTATCAGAGGAACTGCTTATTGCATGAGAGCAGATCTGATATTAACAGGATGTTTTGTTGGTTGGAAAAATCCTAAGTAGGCATTGACTTCTCTTGCCAATATCAAGATTTATTGGCACGAGACATATTGACTTCAGCAAATCCATGACATTATTATATCTCGAAGACTAATAAATCTTGTTACCAGCCAAAAACATAAGTCAATATAATTATGCTTGATGATGCATGTTTTCCCTAAAGATCTCAGTGTCATATTATACTTCCAAGAAATATCAAAAGATCAAGGAAAAAAAAAGCAAAAAAAAAGAAGTCAGTATAAATAGGCACATTCACATGAATGTATGTCTTGTAGCTCATTTCCTATGCTTTTTGAAACAGGTTCTTTTCTCTTCAAAAGTTGGACTCCTTTTCAGCAGTAGGATTTAATTTTTGTTATTGAAAAATAACCAGATGACACATACATGTGTCCACAGGAATTTCTAAATTCACAGATAGTCTTGTTTCCAAATTACATTCTAAAATATGTAGGCCTATTGAGCTACTCAGGACTGTGGTCTGTTGAAGAGACCGTGTTTTATAATTCACAAAGGAAAACAGTGCTGCAGTGTGCAGTTTAGATAGAAAATCAAAAACACGTTCCTCAGTAACCTGATTTGAGTCAATTTATTGTTTTATGAAAACAAAAGTAGTTTTTATTTTGAGAAACACTCTGCTGTTGTTTATACCAAAGGTTGGTTTTCATTGGGCTTTTGTCTTGGATTGTGTTCTTTACAGCAGGAGGAAGGTGGGGGAGGCCCAGGAAGGCTGCTCAGCTGTCCTGTGGTGGGAGGGAGCCCCCCTCACCACCCCTCCTGGGGATGGCATGGTACCCAGATGGGATCTGAAACATGGATGCTCCTTGTTGGGAGGTGTGGACAACATAGCTGCTCAAGAGTCAAAATTTTTTCAGCTAATATTTCACCATGGGAACAGCATCATTCTGGGACTGCATTTGTGGTTCTACATTCATTTCTGGTTCTCTGGGAGCTGTTACGAAGATTTCTTTACCTGGACTAGTTTTGACTTCTTTCTTGATTTATAACTGATTTTTAGAAGTCTGAAGAAACTTCTGTCTGAAAATATATAAATATTTCTGTTTCCCAAACTATGACATATTTCAGTTATATCTTTTTAATTATCCTCTTGCTCAGCTCTTCTTCAGTTTCTTTTTTGAAGCATGGTATTTTCTTAACCTCTTGACATAATCAGCAATAACAGCTTTTCTTTCTGATTTACAAAGTGACAGTCACATATCTTATTGTGGAAGCTTTGGTTTAATCTGCTGACTTGCGGAAAATATTACATCAAATGTGGGAGCTGTATCGCAGCAAACGTGTAAATTTCTGAAGAAAAATAGGACAGTTCAGAAAATGCAACAATACATTAAATTGCAAGTTTGTATTTTTAAAAAGAGGATATTAAAAGAAAACCCGATGTGATGACATACAATCACACAGCAGTGATGGTAACACCTCTACACAGGAGTTGAATTCAGTTTTGAAAAAAGAAAACCAGTTATTGAAAATGCATTTGAACAAAATTGAAGATACTGATAGGGTTGAGGAAGAAAATAGGTTTGGGACATTTATTTAGGAAGGAGGACAGTATTAAGAATAGGTGCTCTGTCAGATCAGATATAGCTGAGGTCACAAAACAATTTCCATATAATGTGAGGGGTTGTAAAGTATTAATGGCTCCATAAAATGTTCAGTTCGAACTTAATTTGGCAACTTTTGTAAAGGATAATAAAAAATGTTTTTTCAAATATATTAACGGCAAAAGGAGGGGTAAGACCAGCCTTTGTTCTCTACTGGATGTGGGAGGGGACTTGGTAACTGCAGATGAGGAGAAGGTGGAGGTGCTTAACACCTTCTTTGCCTCAGTCTTTAGTGGGAAGATGGTTTGACCTCAGGACAACTGTCCTCCTGTGTTGGTAGATGGTGTCAGGGAGCAGGGAGGCAGTCAGAGAACTGCTGAGCCACCTGGATGTTCATAAATCTATGGGATTGGACGGGATCCATCCCAGGGTGATGAGGGAGCTGACAGATGAGCTTGCAAAGCCGCTCTCCATCATTTACCAACAGTCCTGGCTCTCTGGTGAGGTTCCAGGTGACTGGAAGCTGGCCAGTGTGATCCCCGTTCATGAAAAGGGTGGGAAGGATGATCCTGGTCATTATAGGCCAGTCAGCCTGACCTCAGTACCCAGTAAGGTGATGGAGCAGTTTACACTGAGTGTCATCACGCAGCACCTACAGGATGGCCAGGGGATCACACCCAGCCAGCATGGGTTTAGGAGGGGTAGGTCGTGTTTGACCAACCTGATCTCCTTTTATGACCAGGTGACCCGCCTGTGGGATATGGGAAGGGCTGTGGATGTTTGTGCCTGGACTTCAGCAAGGCCTATGACACTATCTACCACAGCATCCTCCTAGAAAGCTGGCAGCCCGTGGCTTAGACAGGAGCAGTGTCTGCTGGGTTAAGAACTGGCTGAATGGCCAGGCCCAGAGAGTGGTGGTGAATGGTTATGCATCCCGCTGGTGGCCAGTGGTGTTCCTCAGGGGTCTATGCTGGGGTCAGCCCTGTTCAATATTTTTATTGATGACATGGATGAGGGTATTGAGTCTGTCATTAGTAAATTTGCAGACACAAAGCTGGGAGCATGTGTCGATCTGTTAGAAGGTAGGAGGGCTCTGTAGAGAGACCTGGAATGGTTGGATGGGTGGGCAGAGCCCAATAAGATGATGTTTAATAAGTCCAAGTGCAGAGTTCTGCATTTTGGCCACAATAACCCCTGCAATGCTACAGGCTGGGGACCGTGTGGCTGGACAGTGCCCAGGCAGGAAGGGACCTGGGGCTGCTGGTCAACAGCCCGCTGAACAGGAGCCAGCTCTGTGCCCTGGTGGCCAAGAAGGCCAACGGCATCCTGGCCTGGATCAGGAACAGTGTGGCCATCAGGAGCAGAGGGGTCATTCTCTCCCTGTACTGGGCACTGGTGAGGCCACACCTGGAGTGCTGTGCCCAGTTCTGGACCCTCAGTTTGGGAAGGATGTGGAGACGAGCACGTCCAGAGGAGGCAACGAGGCTGGTGAGGGGCTGGGAACACAAACCCTGTGAGGAACCTCTGAGGGAGTTGGGGTTGTTTAGCCTGGAGAAAAGAAGACTCGGGGGTGACCTTATAACTCTCTACAATTTCCTGAAAGGTGGCTGTAGCCAGGTGGGGGTTGGTCTCTTTCTCCAGGCAGCAAATGCCAGAACCAGAGGACCCAGTCTTAAGCTGTCCCAAGGGAAATATAGGTTGGCTATTAGGAACAGTTTTTTTTACAGAAAGAATGATAAAATACTGGAATTGTCTGCCCAGGGAGGTGGTGGAGTCACCATCCCTGGATGTGTTTAAAAAAACTGGATATGGCACTTGGTACCATGGTTTAGTTGAGGTGTTAGGGCATGGGTTGGACTCAATGATCTTGAAGGTCTCTTCCAACCTAGTGATTCTGTAAAATCAGGCAGCAAAATCCCTTCCCGTAATCTTCCTGTTTCTCCCAGTAATTAGCTGGAGGATTGCTTTACTTCAGAGCAAGTCAGAACTGTCAAGTACTTCTAAAAGCACAAATTAGATCAGGGAGATTTAGCATGTTACAGGATCATATCAGTCAGTGTTTTAATTTTTAACTACATTATGTGCTTATATGTTATTCAAAAGTTGAGACAGTTGGTTTTGCGTAATTTGAAGCAATTTACAGAGTTTGGGGCTTCAGTATAAGAAAATGAAGATAAATTTAAAAATCTGCACCCACATGCTCACAGAATTACAACAGCTTTTTTAACCCTGTCTGTCTTGTGTTATGCAGAGGGTTTCAAGGTGGCACCCCCTCCTAGAACTGGGGGGTTTGTGCTAATAGAGACAGTATTAGCAGTGCAGGAAGAAAACTCTTGCCACTTCATCTGTAGACTCAAACAGCTTGGATTTTTTCATATAAATTAGTACACGTTCTCCAAACTATATGTTGTTGGATTACCTTTTTTTACATACCCCAAATATTGTACTTCATATTTTAAAGACAGTTTGAGAATATAATTTCCCCCTTAATGTGTTGTGTTTGTCACAGCACAGAGCATAACACAAGTGATTGTATCAAAGAGACAAGGTAGTTGAGTATATAGCAAAGTGTAACTTCATAATTTTCTGTTGTGATAATCCTTCTCCCTTTTCCCTCTGACTTGATCCACACTCATCTTCTTTTAGCTAGTGATTCTCTCTGGTCTCTACAGTCCTTTGGTAGAGATCACACCTACAAGTTTGCACTCTAATTTGGGGGGATTTGTCGTGGTGTTGCACTATCCTGTTGTGGTTTAGTGGACTGTCACATTCTGAAAAAAGTGAACATGTGGTCAGATTAACTATTGTCTTCTCAGAAGGTCCTGGGAGTGCAGAGGAGTGTGTAGGAGATGGGGATGAAGCAAAATTTATGGAAAAGCTGTACCAGAAAAAGGGAAAAACATTATACTGTATACAGTTACAGTCAAACAATTAACCCCTTTTTGTGAAGGTAGTGGGGATTAAAAAAACCCCAAAACTGTACAACAAGAGGGTTCGATGAAAATTAAAGACAAATCTTTATCGAGCTGAGGGATGTGCTCTGGAATGTGTGTATCTCTGATGTAACCAAGGTAGAACTGTGATCTGCTGAGGTACATGTGACACATAAGAATTTCATTCTTTTACAAAGCATGTGGGTCAACTCTGTAGTAGGTCCTAGTACAACTCTAATGCAAAACCTCTAAACTGCTGAAATCTGTAATTCAACTGCGTGTCTACAACAAAACATTTTTTATATTTCTAGTAGTTCTTCATAGCAAACTTCACCAAGTCTTTTTACTTTTCATTTCCAGTTTATTATAATAAAGATAGCATCAGATGGCTGAGACACTATTATTACAATGTTACATTATCCTAATTTTCCTGACATGATATATTGTCTTTTTAAGGTGAAACACAAGAATTCTTAGTAGTTTATAAAAAGGTGAAAGCAAAGA
Source organism: Tichodroma muraria (assembly GCA_013390105.1). Lineage (NCBI taxonomy): Eukaryota > Metazoa > Chordata > Aves > Passeriformes > Sittidae > Tichodroma > Tichodroma muraria. The sequence continues at coordinate 25,820 of WAAG01081839.1, forward strand.
TAGCACCTGCTGTTCTTTAAAGACTTTAGAGTAGCCTGGTTAGGGGCAGTTTATACTGCAAATACCAAACGACTGCATTGAATTTCCTGATGAATTAGTGATTTGTCTTTTTGCTTATACTGTATGGATAGACTCAAAATACAGAATCCTGTGCATTATCCCTGATCTACTGGTCAAATAATTTTGTTTATGAACAATATAAGATAATGGTATGTTGTACTGTGCACATAACTAGACTATAAACCTTTGCTGTCTGCTCTGGTAGGGGTTCAATTTGTAATCTTTGATTTCAAGCTACTGCTCATTTTTTTTATATTCTTAGCTCTCGGTTGGCTGAGTCCCAACACAGTTTGTTCTTTAAGCAAGCACTAGGAGCAATAGCCATTAACCTTTTTAAAGTGGCTTTTTAGCATGTCATGAGTTTATATGTCTTGCTCCTTTTTGCCATTAACCTTTCTGATGGGACAGTGCATTGTGTTTTGCTTGCTTCAGCGTGTTATGCCCATTTTCACCCCTTGCCCATTTGCAGGCACTGTATTTCATTACAAGAAAGGTGGGGGGATGTGGTGGGGAAAGGACAAAGGCAGTGCATGCCAGGCCTTTTCCCTACACACACAAGCAGATAGTATGACCCTAGTTAAGAAAAACAGCCCGTTAAAGACATATCCTTGTTTAGGTGCAGAAACAGTTCCTCTGACACTGTCCCTGCCATTTGCTACAAGGCCATAATTGTCAACCATGATAAGGCATTGCAACCAGAGCCCTCAAAACAAAAGCTGTTCATCTGAGGCCAACATCAGTGAAAGGTTCAGTTATTCTTGCTTTACTGAGCATGAAATGGAATTGAAAGGCAATATTAAATGGGTTATTAAACTTAAGACATGGTGTCTTTTGATCTTCTCTTGCAATTGCCCTTACCACGTGCATATATAATGTATTCACAATAGGGTTAGTCATTTGTATGGCGTTTGAGTTTCAAGAAATGTTAGCATTGCAATTACTCAGTTGTCATTTTGTGATAAACTAAAAATATTGTTCGTTTGGAAATTAAATGTTTGTCTTCTGGTTATTTTCATCCTCTCTCTACATGGGCACATCTACCGCAAAAGATTAAGAGAATATACATATTTCTAGCAGTTTCCCTGCCTCTCAAAAATCTTTAAAGTGAGTGTGTTTTTGTTTCTCTTCAACCTTAGTACTTGTGTCTCAAGATTTGGGTTTATTTTACATATATATGACTTCCCATATGTCCTCTGGGAAAATGAACGTGGAATGGTTCTAGGACTTAGAACCTGAAATGGTTCTAGGACAATGGACATGTTTCCTGAAGGAAAAAAACAAACAGAAAAACAACATGAACTTAAACAGGAATGCCATTGTTTAACACCATCTTTATCATAACCTCTTCTCCGGTGAACATTGAACA
>WAAG01081844.1:9340-32818 GCA_013390105.1 Tichodroma muraria
GCCCGCGCCGGGGCACCGAGCCCACCCCAGGCCGGGGCCGATGCATCACCTCCCCCCGGGCCTCGGCGCTCCCTCCACGGGTCCTGGCCCTCGGCACGGCCCCGGGCCCCGTCCAAAGGCCCGGTACCTGCGCGGGGCGCGGGGCTCGCAGCGGCGCTGCCCCAACGCTCCCCGGAACCTCCGCCGCAACGGCCGGGCCGCCACACTACGGGCCCCAGCGCGCCCCGCGCCGCCCGCCTCGCTCCGCCCCCGCTGCCGCCCCCGGCTCCCAGACTCCTGCCGGGGTCTGTCACCATCTCAACCGCGGGACAGCTCTGCCGTGGCTAGGCGAGCGCCCGGCAAAGGCAGCCCCAGCTCAGTGAGGTGAGAGGGGCCGCAGCGCCATCCCGGTGCTCCGACTTCCAGCCATTTCCAGCCATAGCTCTCTCAGACGAGTTCCCCTGTTAGCACGGGTGTAATCTGTCCCGCTTCATCCCATTACGTATCACACGGCTGTGCAGTCCTTGTGTAGCCAAGACCACAAATCTAGGTATCAGTTTCAGCGAGCACGCTGCGATAAGAAAGATAAAGATGCGCACCTGTTCCCATGCTCTATGAGGACAGCATCCACAAGGACAGCATCCATGAGAGCATCACCACAGACATCCTATCCCTCCCGCCCGGCCGGCAGCCAGCTGCCGGCCCAGCCAGTCCAGGAGCACGTAACACTCACCTGTCAGGCAGGTCAGGTGGAAGGAAAATCCACACTTGTTTGCCAGCACTTTGCCCAGGCATAATTAATTTAAATATATGGAAGCATCTAATTCCCAGTATTTAGAGCTGTTAAAGCTGTCATTCTTGTTCCAAAAAACATCTTCGGGATCTGTTACCTCTTCAATGATCATTGAGGGTTTTTTTTTTTTTTAAATCTTCATCTTTAATCTTAACAAATACTGTCGTTTATCAAAAGATTTTTTAAATATATTAGATATCTAATTAGACAGTCCATTATTTGTTGTGCATCTGCATATATATCTCTGATTTTTCTTCAGCTACACCTGGCAGAAACACAAAATCACTGACAGAGTACCTGAGATGCTCAGAACCAGCTAGGTGACTATGTGACAAATATTCACCTCAGCAACTAAAAAAAAAAAATTAAAAAAAACCCTAACCCAAACAGTTCAGAAGATCATCTCGTGCCTGTTCTACCTCTAGGTGGTCAGAGCTCCTCACTGGAAAGTCAGTTGCTTCCCATCCTTCCGACAGATACAGACACCAAAAAGAGGGTCAAAACCCCCACTTACGTTAACACAAACTGCTAGTTCCTCAGCTTTGCTATTCCACTTCCAGACTAAACATGCCCAGTTTCTCCAACCTTCATTTAAGGTTGTTTTCGTGCCTTGTTGCTCATTCCTCTGGATTCTTCGCGGATGTTCACGCAGGTGTCAGGTGGCCAGAGCCGCGGTCCCTGTCCAGCAGCGGCCGCCTCTGTCCGGGCAGGAGGCACCGCCTGCTCCTCCCACGGCTCCCGGTCCCGGGCCTGGCCTGTGGTTACTCACGATTGCAGAGTCAGCTACATAAAACATACAATATATAACGCTGTATATAACAAATCCAGCAATTACTTGGAAAATAATCACTACGGATGTTATGTTTCTAATTAGCTAGCTGGCATAGCTGCGGAAAGCCCTCAACGCTCTTCATACGCACGGGTCTTCTGCGACTCCCTGGACAGCGCTACCCTTCCTCCCACTAGCACCCTTTACTTTTATCTGCCCTGTGTTCTATCGGGAACGGCCGCCGTTCCCCGCAGCGCCCCATGCTCTATCGGGAACAGCCCGTTTCCCTCAGCGCCCTATATTTTATCGGGGAGAGCCCGTTTCCCTCAGTGCCCCACGCATCATCGAGAACAACTCCCGTTTCCTCCAGTGCCCCTCCCGGCGTTACCTGACGGGGTGCTCGGGGCCCGGGCCCGCCCCCAGCGCAGCCGGCGGGCGCCGGGCGGACGCTGCGGGCGCTGATTGGCTGCTGCGGCTGACAGACGAGTGCTGATTGGCTGGCTGATGGCGCCGCCGTCGCCCTTGGCCTGAGGCGAGGCGGAGGCCGCGGTTCCGGCCCGGCACCGGCCCGGCACCGGCTCCCACCCCGGCTCCGACCCCGGCCGCGCCATGCTGTGCCACGGGGAGGGCCTGCTGAGCTCCCTGATGGCGCTAATGGCGCTGGCGATGGCGCTGAGCCGCAGCCCGGCGCTGGCCTGCCTGCTGCCAGCNGGCGGGGCACAGGCTCAGCGTGGGGGGCCTGGTGGGTTGTGTCGGATAATCCGCCCTTCCAGCACCAAGCCCTCCTCACCGTGAGTAACTCCGGCTGTTCTTCCGATAGCTGCTGGAAGCTGTGTGGGTGGATGATCCTTCATCCCAAAGGGAACTTCAGATCAGATCTGAATCTTGTGCGAGCTATTATAGCCTTAATGCTGATGGATATTTCAGCAGTGCAGCGAAAATGAAATACTGTGTTTTGTTGATGTAGCAACAGCACACGGAGAGCAGACAGCAACTCAGTAACAGCTTGTTTGTTTTTTTAAACCTTGAGGATCTGTGATGAGAATCCATAGATAACTCATCTGTGATGAGAATCCACAGTTAGGGGAAAATCTGGTACCAGAACTTCACTGTGTACAGTTCTGTCATGACTTACTGCTGCCTCATCTGCAAGGCATCAAAACACAGCAAGGGTTCACAGTCTCTTTCTGAGAATCATTTGAAATAGTGATTTTGAAATAGCCTCTGGAATATAGTGTTTCTGTGAGGTTGAGAAGTTGCTGCTCTGAGGATCTCTTACCTTTGTGTGAGATGGGACTCAGTCCTGATAAATTCTGAAGCTGCACAGTCCTTCTGCAGCAGACACCTGTAGGTAACCTCTAGTGCATACCCGGGTTTTTGTCTAGTGCATACCGGTTTTTTTGTCGGCACTGTCCCTTTTCCCAGGGAGAGCATTTGTCCTTCAGAGCAATTGGTGTTGTTAGCACTTCACTCAGGTGTTTTTCTGAAGAGTTCTTGGGAAAGATCCAGGGCAGGAACAGGGTGTATGAAATGTTCTCAGGCAACCTGGCTGCTTCTTGCTCTCTGATAAGGCCATTCCTCAGAGAGGAGCAGGGATTTGCCTGCATCCATCTGCTGCTTGGTACACACATGGTAAACAGTATTGACTAAGTGTTAAGGTGTTGGTTATGTAAACTGTAGGCACTTGCTTCTCCTGTCTTTTAGAAAACAACATAACGTAAGGACTCTAGAGTTATAGCATCAGGAGAGAGCAGGATTCTTTTCTGCATTTTTATCCTGAAACAATTCCAATCCCAAGACTGAGGCAGAATTATTATGGTTTCAGCTGTAAAATAGATTGGATGGTTCAGCTGATCTATGAATGCTCTAACAATGACTTGAGTAAAACATGCTTTGTTCTGCAGTTGAAGGCTACTGAAAAGTATGTTAATATTTTATTATTTTTTTACCAAAATACAAGGTAATTATAGCTATACCTGTGTCAAATCTATAAAGCTCTGTGTTCTGTTGTATATGTGATTTTTGAATTTTTTTTTTAAGGCAGCTGAGAATGGAGCAACGGGAGTGGAGCTAGATCTTGAATTTAGTGCAGATGGTGTCCCCATTCTCATGCATGATGACACAGTCGAAAGGACAACTGATGGGGCTGGGGAGCTGCGGGACCTGACTTTTGAGGAAATCAGAAAGCTTAATCCATCTGCAAAACACAGGCTACGGTAAATGAACTATTCTGAACTTACACTTTCAACAGTGGGAAAATAATTCTTGATGAACAAAATTATTGAGTTGATCTATCACTGATGAAATTTTTTTTAATTTAAAACTTAGTTGTATATGCTACTTCTAATTTGATTTTACAACATATGATACTATATCTCCTTACCCATCAGTACATTAAGAACAGTGAAACAGTCTTGATAAACTGGCTTTTGAGGACAAAATCCACAGGCATCTAATGTGAAACAGTATCTATATAAGTTTATCCTAAATTGACTGCAGGACACTAAAGGTGCTGGGATCTTCATGATATGTCAGAATTGGCTAGAGGAATTACTTCTAAGATTAATTGTATTCACATGTATTTCTTGACTGTGTTTTGAGGATTCTACACATCAGGTTTACATTGTTGAAGGGGAGCTAGACAGATTTTGGGTGGCTTCACTGTGACCCTAGTGGCTGATTAGGTTCTTCCTAGGGGTGTGCAGGGGAAAATATTTTTATACGTTACTAAGAATTTGATAACAATGCAACTTCTGCATTATCATAAGTGAGTCCATTTCAGGGGAAAAACTCATAGTGTGTGCTCCTGAGACACTGCATTAGGGAATTCCAGAGCTGCAAATGTGGCACCTGTGAGTGTTTGGCACAAGCACTTCCCTGTCTCACTGGAGAGGTGATCACCTCGGCCACGCAGCGGGAATTTCCACAGGCAGTGACTGCTGAGCAGCTGCTGTTCACTGTCTCTCTCTCAGGAATGGTTTATTGGTGGTGAAACTGCTTCAGCTGAATCCTCAGCTTGTCTTGCCTGTTCTGCCAGGATCTGCATTTCTGGCTCAGGGCTGGGGAGTGCAGTAGGAGCAGGAGGAAGGCAGCAGTTGGGACTGAAAGCTTGTTTGTGGGAGTTGAGGGAGAAGGTGAAGAACTGGTATTGGTGTTTTGGGGTGGGACACAGGGCCAGTGAGCACTGGATCCCGCCTCCAGTATCAGTGCAGCAGCAAACTGTGTTTCAATCAGCCCTGTGTGGTCAGCAATGTGCAGACCCATGTGTGTGGACATGTATGTTGACTGCATTCCAATGAGTTCTCTGTTTCTACAGGAGCCAATTTCAAGATGAAAAGGTACCAACTCTGAGAGAAGCTGTTGTGGAGTCTATGCATCACAATCTTACAATCTACTTTGATGTCAAAGGCCATGCGAATCAGGTACTGCTCACTGCAGCATGACACCTCCCCTCATCCCTCCTTTGGGTTTCTGACCTGCTGTTGTGTTGATCTCAAACTGGTCCCTGTGGTACAGTCCCTTCTTTAACATGAGTGAGCCCAGGTCTGCTGCTTGTGTCACCCAAAGTTGTCCTGGGAAGCTGCAACTTAAAATTGGCACAAGGCTTGTGCAAGTGTTGCACTCAGCTCAGGGCACTGCTGTGAAACAGAGCAAAGGGAGCTCCCTGCTGTGCTGAGGGGAGTTCATTTTCAGCCTCCAGCAAGGGATCTGGAATTTGCATTACTGAAGGCAGACACAAATGATCCATCACTAACATTTTATATAAATTAGAGTAATTATTTTCTTTAGCCTAGCAAAATATAGGAATGAATAGTTTTCCTTTTCAACTAAAGCCTAGGTAGTACTAAAAAATTATATATCCACAACATACTTAAGGGTATTTCAAACACTGAGAATCCTACTCATTGTTGTAAACAGAGTAATGAACAGAATTTCTTTTGCAAAAAATCAAAATGTCATTTCTGTGTTAATGCTGCAAACAAGATGCTGCTTTTCTTCTTCTCCCTTTCTATTTCAGTCTTGCAACACAACAGGGGAGTGTTTTTAAGATTGTTCTAAAATGACTTTGCAGTGTAAATGAAACATGAGTGTATGTATAACATCTCTGTGTGTCTCTAATTGCAGGCAGTTGATGCCCTGAAACAACTCTACCAGGAATTTCCACAGCTGTATAACAGCAGCATAGTCTGTTCTTTCATGCCAGATGTTGTTTATAAGGTGATATTTCCTAAAAGTTTATTTTTTTCTTTTCACCGTTTTTTTCTGTCTGGGAATTTCAGTATGGTATTAAACTCCCAGTTCCAGGTTACTTTTGGGCTGGTCAAATTCCTAAGGCATATAAAAACAAATGAGGCATAATCTTATTAGATCACTCTACTCATTAGATGCAAATAGGAATCTACAGCAATTCCCTCCTTTCTGAAAACAGTGCAGACAAATGTGCATTGCTCTTCTAGTTGGTGTCTGGCCAGGTATCTGTGTGCAAGGTACCTGCTAAATAAACTTCTTATTCTAGATTACTCCCAAAACTCTTTCCTCATTCTTATTGCCAAATTGACTTACTTTTCTTTCCATTATATACATTGCATGACTGCTATGTAATTTCTTTAATCTAAGAGCTGGTGTTTATTCAGTATGATTTGAAGAAAAAAACCCTAGAAAATACCATAGACATCTTTCTTAAAGAGTTACAAAAGGATCTGGAGGGGAGGGGCAGAAGGATTCTGGTAGAGTTGTAAATACAAACTAGTCCTAATCTCTCAAAAATTGTATTTAATGCAGCTGGGCTTTTGGATGAATTACAGTCTTTTCTCCTTGGTCCTCTAGATGAGACAAGCTGACAGAAATGTTGTGACAGCACTGACACACAGGCCCTGGCAGCTGAGTCACCTGGGAGATGGGACACCCCGATTCAATTCCTTCTGGAAACATTTCTTGTATATGGTGATGGATGTCATCCTGGACTGGAGCTTACACAGTTTCTTGTGGCGATTGTGTGGGGTTTCAGCTTTCCTCATACAGAAAAATTTTGTTTCTCAGTAAGTGTTAAAGTTTGCTCATGTATCAGGAGACACATCTCTTCTCTTAGTATATGGGGTGGAGTTAACACAGTTTGTGCTTATCAAAATGTTCCATTTAGTGTTGGATAAGGTGTCTTGATAATTTCTTTACTCTGCACTGTTTTATGATTTAAAGCCTCTTTTATACCTGAATTTTTACCTTCTGTTAGAGCCTACATTTAATCTCAAAGAGAAAAAATGTTTGTTGCTTTTGCCTGTTTACAATAAGAAAACATAAGAAGATGATGTTGCAGAAGGTGACACACTATTGTTCCTTGACGTGATGCTGGTGCAAGACCAAAACCCAGCTGTAGCCTCAGCACTGTGTGCCTTAACTCTGTGTAGTGTCAGGCTCCTCTCAAGGTGTCTCTGTTCCTTGCAGGGACTATGTGAGGCACTGGTCTTCCAAAGGAATTCGAGTGGTTGCCTGGACAGTGAACACATTTGCAGAGAAAAGCTACTATGAAAGTGTCCTTGACTGCAGCTACATCACCGACAGCTTGGTGGAGGACTGTGACCCTCACTACTGACCCAGCCCGACCACACTGCCCTCCTGGGGCAGGTCTGCAGCCACGAGGGCATCCAGCAGTGCTCATGGGCTGCTGAGGAGAGCTCTGGGAAAGGCGGAGCAGCAGTTGGCACCTGCCTGTGGTCACATCTCAAATGCAGGAACCCTCTGGTGCACTGGCCGAAGCTGTGGTCCAGCCACACGCAGTCTGAGGAAATCGCTCTAATGTGAAGGAATCAGATTTGACAACCCTGTTGGGCTGTACTTTGTCTGTGCAGGTGGCTTTATAAACGTGAGTATTCCTTGGCTTTGTTTAAATTTCGGTTCTAAATTTTATCAGCAATCTTATGTCAAAATTTCAAATCATAACTTGACGTTAGTAATTTTAACAGCATGTTCTAAAGTGTATATGAATTTGAGGTTGATTTACAGCACCTTAAAATCATTCACATTACTGTTCTTAAAGCAGAAACTGGAAATAATGGTATAATGGTGCCAAAATAGAATATGAGTATATTTCCCTGCCCTGCATGGAAAAATGGCTGTGCTGAATATTGATGAGGAAGAAAAATCAACTTTCCATGTGTGATGTGAAGGTTACGAGAATTAACAAATAAAACTTGAGTAGCTTCTTATCTTCCAGACCTTTTAAGAGAACCAAGGGAGGATAGGAAATTGTTTCTTCTAATGAAGAAATGACACAGCACATGAATGTATGTATTTTTAAGAGAAAGCTGTATGTCGAGTGCTGTTAAGCAGTAGAACAAATGGAGCTGAAATGTGTTTTTAATTTGCCTTTGGCTGCATGATTGAAGGGTACTCAGAGGGATATGGAAACTGTAATCCAGATTTAACTTGAACTCCAAAGAGTGCTGTTTTAATAAACAAGTCTCTGAGAACTCATGGGGAAGTGTTCTTTATCAGCTGTGTGGAAGGGCATTGGTGTAAAATGTCAAAATTGGTACAGATTGTCCCAATTAGGGTAAACTAATTGGGACAAATTATTCCAAACTTCTGGAATACCACAGATTCATGCTACCACCTGCTGGGGGGGATGGATTTTTTCTTTGTGTCCTGAGCTCCATCCAGGGACAAAGAAGCACAAAGGAGGTGCTTTTCCCTGTCAGGATGACAAGAGCCTCTTCCATTTGTTCACTCAGCCCCCTGCACTGCAGAAGCAGTAATCTCAGCCTCCTGGTGCTCATCCTATAGAATGTGTAGGGTTATAGCACCTGCTGCCCCTTCCTGAGTCCTGTGGCCTCTGCTGTTACTGCTGAGCCTGACAGGGGCTCCCCACGTGGCTACCGAAGGGCAAATGACTCTTTTTGGCAAATGGCTCCTGCTCCAAAGGCCCAGCTGTTGTTGCTGCTTGAGTCTCTGGCACTGCTGAGTCGCCATCCTCAGTGCAAAGACCAGGTCCATGTCCAATGCCCACAGCCAGGCTCCACAGCTGTATGTGCAGGGAAACAGTAAAATTGAATCTCTGCTCTGGCATTGTGTGTAAAGTTTGTCCTTTTTTTCTGTGCCTGTGGTAGCTTAAATTATGAGCAAGAGGAAAAGATGTGCCTCTTGCCAGAGCAACAAGGGAGAAAAGAAACAGGCACTAGTAGAAAATGAGCTAAACAAAACAAAATTATGATGGTGGTGGCAAAGTTATGGCCTTGAATAAAAAGAAGCTACACCAAATCTCACAGTCATGGATGATGAAAGAATAAATCTTTGTTGTGTTACTTTCAATCAATCCTTTATAGGAAAAGATGTGTAAACTTTCCATTTACAAGCAATAGTTTTACACAGATGAGAATTTCTCTCTTAGTTCTGATGGCTTCATCAAAGCTGCTTTTAAGTGGCTGTAATAAACTGTAAAAATGGCTCAGAAAAATTTCAGAAAAAATGAACCCAGCTCACAAGTTATTTCACAGCCATTACAATGTCTCAGTCATTAAAAACAACTGCACTTTAATATACTTCTCTTTATTTGACCAATACTTCAGGTTTGGTTTAGATCAGATAAAAGCTGTTTAAACAGTATAACTGTTAGAAAAATATTTTTAAAACGGAACTTTTATTTACAGTTAGGCACAAGTTTCCTTACAGTTTGTCAACAGCACGTCAGCTGTGCTGTGAACAGCAGGTCAGCTGTGGAGGGAGCCGTACTGCACCGAGGTGGTGCCAGTCCTGGGGGAAGGCTGTCACAAATACCCCGGCTGCGGCACAGCCCCAGCAGGTGGCTATTCCCTACCACGGTGAGAAACAAGTCCCGGTGCATTTCGCAATCTGTTCTTCTACTTTTTTTTTTCTTCCAATTGGACGTAAAAAGGATGTTGGAGTGATTCTTTCAGTCGCTGGTGCAGGGGAGGATTGCTCTCTGCAGGCAGCGCCTTCTCCCGTGCCTGCTCAGGGCTGCCCTCCGCCGCCGCCCATTGCCGCTGCCCTGGCGCGCAGGGCGAGCGCCACGGCCCCCGACGGGCCGGGCTCCCAGCCTGCTCGGACAGCAGAGAGAGTCAACCGCGCTGCCGGGGGAACAGCCCACCCCACCCTGAAGAACGCCCCGCGCCCTTCAGGGATCTCAGCTGTCAAGCATTTGGGATGAAGTTACATGGAAGTTCAAGCTACCATGCAAGATCCCATAGCTTTATTCTGAGTATGATGATGTTCTAGGGACTCTACAACATTAGTAACCTCTTCTGATATTCACGCCAAGATGTGAAGTCTGTTTCCAAAGTGATTTAAAGTTCTTGCTTCTCTGTTGGGTGCTCCCGTAAGACAAAATGGCTCATTTACCCAGGAATTCCACTCTCTAGTACACAGAAGCTGGTGGTCAATCTTTAGAAGTCACCACCAACACCAGAACAAGCTACCAAAAAGCACAACCTATAGAAAATATTCACCCCAAAAGCCCAGTCATTTGTTTTCTTTTTACACAAGATGCTAAAATGCTTTGTCCCTGACATGCAGCTGTCACACGCTGTGTCTGTACATCAAACATTTTTACAGAGATGAGTTTTTAAGAGCTTCCTGTGCTTCATCTTAGTTGCTTACCTGGTAGGTCACTGCTACTCGAGATCCCAGCAGAAAAAGGATGCTGAAAACAAAATTCACAAGCAGGTTTAGGTCATGATTTCCTGCCCATGTGTGTTATCTTGTATTTGAAAAAGATACCAGTAAACTGTAACAAAACCATACCCTCTAAGTCTTAAGCAGGTTTGTGAGTGTTCAATAGCTATTCTGATCACATTTTTGTATCTGTTCAAGTTAATCTTTAAAGTTATTTCCATGCATACAGGACTTTGCTACACATACACCCATCACCTATGTTATGCCCTAGATTCTGTGTAGGGGAATCTACATTCCCTCTTTTGACCATGTCCCCTCATTGTAGGATGTGTTTTGGTTTCTGTCAAATACCCTGCCTGGGTAGCCTGGCACCAGGCACCAAACACCTAACCTGGATAGCTCCTGGGCAGGTTGCCTGGGTAGGTGGTATGAAGAGGAGCTTCTCTGAAAAACAGTGTTTGGCACCAGTCTGTGTTCTGGCTTCTAACTGTGACTGTATGGTCAGCACTACTCATCTCCCTTGTCTCAGGGAGATGGCCTTTCTCCTAAATCCACAATGAGACCGTTGTGGCATCTCCTTCTGACATCTGGCTTTAGCAACCACAAGAACATCCACAGTTGCTAGGTGACCAAATGTCCCTCTTAGGAGTCCTACTCATGACACTCAACACAGGCACAGGTTGTTTGAAAATCCCCAGCACACAGAAAGTGGCCATTCATATTCAGCTTACATCTTTACAGTCAATATTTATATGTATTATCACACACATATTTATAGTTAACAACAAATCAATATCAATTATTATTTGTTTTTTTATTTATATAATCATTTTAATGATAGCCAGTCATACAGGGGAATTTGGTTTTTTGGGAGGAAGCAGAGGAACCTACCAAACACTTTTTCTCTATCAGTACACAGGTCAAGGAGATTTTACTCAACCCAAATAAAAACACCAAACAGCACCTATATGTCCACATTTTAACGCTAATTTGATGGCTCAGCAGGCAGAACTGCCTTGAAAAATAAAATCACCTTTAGGACAATAGATGTCTATCAACGTTGTATGGGATTTAAAATGGGGTAAGGTCAAAGCACTCAGTTTTATCTCAGCTGAAAGTAACCACAAATCATAAACCCCTAAGGAAATCCATACAGCCAGGGAAGGAAGGCAGCCTCCTTCTCAGCCTAGGCAAGGTTCAAGTCTGACCAAACCCTTTGGTGACCATCGCTGCACATGAACATTAGGAATGTTTTCTTGAAATTTCATAACTATAAATTATGTCTGGTGAGGGTAAGAACTTTTCTTTACCCTTATCAGGTTGAGTTCCAGCCTGGAACAAACAAATAGTTAGGGAACTTTCACAGCATCCTTTTGCTTTCTGGAGTTAAGTAGTAAACATTTAGATGAAGTTTTAAGTATAGACTTTTCCCAAACCAGCAGCCTGTTTGCACAGCTGGAGGAGCCCCGTGGAACTGTACTAAGTAATTAAACAGCAGAAGCTGAGCAGTCAAACTGACCTGCTGGCCTCTTCCTCCCAGTGCAGATGACCTTCGTCTTGCCCTTTGCTGTGCCCGTAGCTTTTTGAGTAGAAACATCTTATCTTTTCCTGCCTGTAGTCAAGACATATTTGATCATTAGCTGGAATGCACTAATTATCCTTGAAAGGCTCGAGGCCTGTAAGTAACCAGTGACCAAAATAATTCCTTCTATACTAAAATAATCTGTCTACAGAGGGAGCTGCAGCAGCACATCTTGAATATAAAATTCTTTTGTTACAACTCTTATTTGTGAGTTAAATTTCCCTGCAACTCCCATGGGGAAGGGCTCCCACCCTCCTTTGCACAGTTATAGGAAAATCAGGTTACAGCCCCACAAAGCTGGATGAGACAATCAACATAGAAGCCAAATTATACAAAAGACACAGCTGAAAGCCAAACTTACATTATTAATTTGCTTACGTAAGAGTTCAGTCATGGTCTTTCTTCCTTGTATTATTTGCCAGTAAAGATAAATAACAATTCTAAACAAAACAAAAAAAGATCCAACATATGAGCACTTCATTCTAGTCAGTGTCTAGAGAGAAATGTGTCTTGTTCATTTTAACCCATTAAAAGACACATATACACACATCTCTGTACACACACATATATAAAACAGATGTATACAATTACACAAGGAATGGCAAATGCATGAAATTGCTTAAAACATTCTCTTGGAAAAGACACAAAAATTGATGGACTTGTATTCAAGATAAGAGGTACATTTAAGTGAGTCAACAATACAAGATGCATTTCAGATAACAGAATAATATAGAATGACTCTGTCCTTGACAGTTTTTTCCACTTAAAGCCTTTTTCTGGTTCTTGTCATTAGCAGATACTTACAGTACAAAACTAGAGATGATGAAGAAGAAAAGTTCACTTGTAATTAAGTTATGGTAGATCCACACTACCCATTTTGAGGCAGTGTAACTTTCCAGTATTTGTATCCACTCAGTGACTGCAGCATACATCGAAGGCAAACCTCTGAAAGGACCACATTCTTCTGAAGGTTTTAACCTAAGAGTGTGAAAAAACAGGTACTTACAACTTCTTATGTTAACCAGTGAATGAGTTAATATTGTGATTTTGGACATCAAGATGCTCCCCAGTTTCCTGTAGCCCTCTACTGCCTTTGGGCTCCCACAGTACTTCCATGATCTGTATTTCATTTTTAACTTGTGTCCCTCTCCAGCCATCAATGCCCACCCCAGACTATGCAGTGAGGCGTGATCCTTGCTGCAACAGATCAGTACCAAGCCCTGTAAGCACAATCTTGACGTAAATAGAACATGTCAATCACTGTAGCACATGCTACAGGAAATTGAAAAACTGGATTTTTTTTTTTTAACATTTCACCACAAGGAACCATTGTTTCACCTTGCCTTCAGGGACATGAGTCACTGCAGATCTTCAAGTAACAACAGAATGTGGTAAAATAAGGCAGACCATTATAAGAATTAGCATTTTCAGATAGACTGAAATAGGAAAGTGCTTTGAAACTGAACCACTCCAGACAGTCTGAAATTCCCACTTGCCATCTGTAAATGATAGCTCTGATGACTTTCATCCCATCTGGTTTCATGTGTAGTCACCTGTCTCACTAAATACCAAAATCATGTTGCTGGCAATTGTCAAGAGAAGAGCCTGTCCATGCTGCCCTCCTTCCTGTGACCAGAGTAACACACACGAAACCAAAGCAGCTTTAAAATACTGGTAACAACCCAGATGCATTATTACAGAGTCAGCACTGCCTCCAGAAAGAGCCTCTGAAGTTCACAAATAATCCAGAACTGACCTCAACTGAGTTTTCCCAGGTGTTTCTTTGCTGCAGACCCAGAATCACTTATATTAAAAGTAAGCTAGGAACTAGAACTTGGTAACAGAAACGTTTTAAGAGGAGGAAGAGTAAAATTTGATGTGTTTAAATGGGAATACAAAATTTCAGTGCAACTTTGTTTTTCCTTCCACTTTCTCATGGGACAAGTTATTCAGTGAGACACATTCTCACAAGTTCACAGAGCAAGTCTCATTTTCAGAACACAGAACATCTCATGAACGCCCAAAACCTTCCACCAGCAATTAATGTAACTTCTTTATAGAGAAATGCAGATTCCTCTGCCTGGTATCAGGTCACACAATTTAGTAGGCCTGAATGCCAGTGATCTTCCATACCTCCAGACAGTGACTCCAATGACAGACAGGACTCCAAGGAAGGAAGGACAAAAAAGCAGGAAAATGAAGGATGTCATCATTTGAGCAGTTCTCCAGATTTTGCAGGGGGGCTGGCAATTCCTCATCAGACTGACCTTTAAAGAGATGAAGGTACTTTGGAATGCTGTTACCTACCACTTCAACTTGGTTTAAGTCAATCCCACTGAAATTGCTGAAATGGCATCTATCAAAAGTTTCCAAGAACAACTTTTATGTGAATTTAATAGACATAATGTAGTTATAGGAAACTTCAAGAATATAGTCTTAAAATAGTAAGAGGCAAAATGAGGTTTTGATGCTCTCTCCAGAAGTCTGTTGGGTAGAGTTTGCTTTTGTAGTGCATGCAAACTCATGGTTCAGGGAAATTTGAATCCATCTTTCTATCTACAGCTTTGTTCTACTACATTCAACACCACAAACTGCTTCGTGACCCAGCAACTTATCATCTGGTCATACCACTGAGACAAAGAATTTTGAAAAGAAGACAATTCCACCATGATCTTTAGCTGAATCACACTGCTTACGCCTAGATAACTTCACAGGGGACAGTTGCTGGGGAGTAACTGGGAGGCCAAAGTCACAGGCACAAGCTCAGTGTCTATATTTACATATGCACTTGTCCACTGTTAGTTCTCCAGCCTTTAATTGTACTACTTTATTATCTATGATGAATACATATAAAGTTTGTTACCTTTTTCACAAAAAATACTATAAAAAATGCTATCATCTGGATACCAGGCAACAGAGGTGAAAACAGGATACCAATCCTACAATAAAGGATTTATAGGAGAAAAAAGTTACATCTTTGCTATTCACCATTCAGTTCTCAGTGCACTGAAACCAGAAAAGTACCACAATAACTTCATGTACAGATAGTGTGGGATTATTTGGAAATGTGGTTTTGTTACCCTTCATCCTCTAGTGGTAAGTCCACCTTGGAAAATATGCAATTTCAAATGCACATTTGTGTATGGGTCTGGAGAACCCTCTTGTAACTGGAGTAACATATTCTTGGAAATAAGGCATCTTTTCCAGCATTTAATACTGAGACTATTTCAACAAGAATATCGTCCCAGTGAGGAAGTAAACAAAACTCTAGGATATTCCTGCAGGAACCTATCAGGTTTCTCCCAGGCCATGTGGCCACTGGATAAACTACTGACTGAAGTTATTGTTACTGCCCACATAATTACTTTGGCAAGTCACAGTCCTTACCAAAGGCACTGAACAGCTCATCTCCCACTCATTTATCCTGTTCTTTCTGGGAAGCACCCGCAAACATCAGAATAAGAATTTTTCCATGGTAGTTCTACATGCAAGTGAAGTTTTAGCTGTAAATTTAACACTTACCAGGTCAAAGTCTGTGCATAGATCAAATCTAAAAGATTTCGTCCAATATCGAATTCTGGCAGCCCCAGGCTTTTGCAGACTGTAGTTCCAATAATTCTGGGGAGGAAAACCAACAACTATAGCACAATAGCATTTGCTAAATTATAAAGTACTTTGTAGAAATCCCTGTAAATGACCTTCTGAATACAAGCATCAGTGACAAATTGTTTGCAGGCTGCATTAGTGTCATGCAAAGCAGCCACAGCTCATTCATTAGACAGCACAGCAAAAATGAAATAATATGGCAAAAAAAATAATCCTGTAAAACAAAGCAAAGTTGAAGTAAGACCTAGTACATATTTCACACAACTGAAACAGAAAATCAACAAGGATTTCTTACTGTATAAATACATATCTGTACTATAGTAACTACTACAAGTATCCTTGTGCTTAAGCAGCTGGAATGTCAAGGGGCCTCAGTACAAAACTGTAACAGCTTTTTCAGGTTCTGAGAATTTTCAGCCTCAATAAAAAAAGAATGAAATTTGTACACTGATTCTCTTAATGTACCCTCAAATACATCCTACTTCTGACTAACTGAGGTTGTAAGGAGCTGAAACAGACAGGTTAAGCAAGTACTGAGAGGATTCCTACTGAGGACCAACAATCCCTTTTAGTCATCTCATTTTTCCTGAGCTGGGGAGACTCAGTTTTTTGCTTGTTGTAGTGAGACTACAACAAGCAAAAAAAGACTTTACCAGTAAAGACTTTGGTAACTATCACATCTTGATACCACGTTATCAACTGCATCATCAACAGAGCTGGGCTTTCAGGATGTTACTCTGCGCACAAAATATTAAATACAAGCAATTGTACTTTAAACCTTTCACATGTCTACGTCAGGTGCTTTTGCCCAGCTTAGGGGAGGTCATACATCACAGCTGACTTTGTCAGTTTTAGTTTTAGTTTTAGTTCTGTGACCTTTTGCTGGGAGGTGGTTTCCTACTGAACACAACAAGAACAGGAGAATTAAAGTACACTGGCAAGAGCCGTGGAGGAAAAGTCTTCAAGAGCTTCTCAACATTGTTTTGTATTAATTTAACAAGAAGTTAACAAAGCCCTACCTTGTAAACCAGTCTTGTTTAAATCATGGGCAGAGAGCAAACAATGGATCTCCTACACAAAAGAATGGCCAGGGATCTAAATGCTATGTAGAGCTGGCAAACACTTAAATACTGCCTAAGCCATACAAATAAGCAATGTTTGGCACTAGGAAGGTTCACACAGCAGATGTCAGAAGTAAATGTCTTCTTCCTTACATACGGAGCTGTATTGACATCCAGTCCGCAACGCTTTCTCATTTATCATGCAGACCTCTACATTTGAGAGACTCATTATAAGCTTAATAAGACTGACAAAATCTGATTTTAAATTTGTGGACACTGTAGTGACATAACTAAGAGGGAAGAAATCACAGGGGTACACCAAGGAAAAGCAGCAGTGTGCCCACGCTTAGGCAGAAAAGATGGGTTTGTGCTTGAGACAACTGGTTGTCACCTCACTGTCAGGAACTCCATGAGAGTAGAATGTGGCTTCCTCCCTGCATGTGTTTCTGTCTCCAAAGGGAAAAAGGACACACTGACCTCCTTCTAGGGAGGAACAGCAATACACAAGGCACGTACCCAGAGGCTCTGCCTGGTAGGGAAAATCAAGGAAACTTCAGTTGTACCACAGCCATGCTTCTGCTGGGCTTTTCTCACATGGAGAAAACATCATATCTTTGGTTAATGAATGAAAACAAGATCAGAAAAGTAGCACTCACCTTCGTAAAAACTCTCCAAAGAGCGAGCCAAGCAAACAAAATATGAAGTCAACTAGAACAAGACGATAGATATCTTGGCCAACCAAAGTTTCCCAGCACTTTAACAAACAGAAGGAAAAAAAAAACAAACAACAAAATCATACTAGAAGTTAAAAACTATGTGATTTAAGCATTGTTCCCAAATGCTTGGGCATCTGAAACTTGATCAAAGATCTGAAATCTTGATCAAATATATTCTAGCAGCCTGGCAAATCATAGTTGGCTTCTCAGTGAACAATGCTGCCATCCAGCTGAGACTGGAGCTGGGCCATTCATTTTTTTCTACAGTTGATTTCTCTCAAGTTGCTAATGAGAACTGTTAGGGTAGGGAACTCAGCTTCCCAAGACACCACATGTGCTTCTCTTTACTGAAGCAAGTCTCTTACGCAAGTGGTTCCTAACCTGGCACTGTAAGTCAGAGATTTGTGGTTTTGAAACTTTACCTGGGAGTCTGAGGCAGCCACGATGTTAAGCCAGTAGTAGCACAGTATTCCAACAATTGACATTTTCAGGATGATATTTCTAAAAAGAAGAAGTATCAGTAGCTGCAGCAATCAAACTGTTGAGGAGCTGAGTAACTCCCCAGCTGGTGGGGAGCTCCTGGAGGGAGTGATGGCAGGATGACCATTGGTTACACTTTTTAACCTCCTCTTGGCACTGCAGGGTGCCAGGACTAACAGGAGCTCTCCTGGGAGGGCACGTGTGGCATTGTGGCAGAAAGGGAGCTGGGCATGACAACCTTGGCATGACATCTGCTTGGCAGGCTGCTGGCTGGGTGTGGGGGCTCCTCAGGGGAGGAGGGCTGAGGGACACCCGGGGTTAGGCAGTGTAAATTCCAGGCACCTGTTTTTAAGTGAGATGACCTCAGTCCTCTCTCTATTTCCTTTCCTTTCCTGGGGAGGGCCAACAGCCCAGGGGCCATCAAGGAATGCTACACACCCAGTGTCACAGTGCACCCAGCTGGGAAGGAAACCATTCCTCATCCTCATGCAGAGATATAACATCCCAGAAGCTCATGAAAGACAAAAGGTCATGAAGACAAGAATGTACAGAAGCCTTTAGGGAAGATGGAATCTCCTCCATAGCTCCCTATTCCCCCCACACTGCCCAGACACAGCTTTGTATCAAAAAGAACTCAGAAAACTTCAGGCCAAAAGCACTAAGAGGTGGCAGCAAGAAATACCTGGTAATAGTGACATATATGTGCTGTCCAGGAGTCTGAAACCTCTCCAGGTGCCCAAGCCAGGAGAAGAAGAATGGGATCAATGTGTTGAGGAGAGATACAATCACAGGTAGCACCAACATGGCAGTTTGGCTCTCTAGATCATTTCTGTGCTCTTTCATAAACAGCTTAAAGGAGAAAAAACCATTATCAAATGACCCAAACTTAGAGCCTTAACCAAAATGCTGCCTCAAGCTCTCAGCTTCTCTCTCCACAGGGAAGTCCCCGGCTCCCTCTATGTTCTCTTGTTAGAGACTGTCATGTTTTACAGGCCCATGAGCAGCAGCACGTGACCCTCTCCCCTTCCCCCAAATTATGTGGGACCGGGGGTGGGAGCCCCAGCGCATCTGCAGCTCCTGGGGAAGAAGGGGCAGGACTTCCTGGGGCTGCTTCTCATTGTTTCCCTCCAGGTCACCAGATGCACTGTCCCTAAGCTGACCATGGGCCCAGGCAAGCAGCTGCTGGAGAGGGGAGGGAGATTTGCTCAGACCCCTCAGATCCTACACTCTCGCTGTAGCCCCCAGCGGGGCAGGCCTTGCAGAGCAGCTCTTTAGGTCCAGCAGAATTTGTGTGTGCTCTGCTAGCAGCAGCAGCTCTGCTTCCCTGTGGTCCTGGTAGTGAACAGACCAGTGCTCAGGCTCAGTGTGAAATACCTACGCGGAAAAATGCGAATTCTGGCCTTACCTTGAGGTTATTAATGGAGAGGAAGTAAACGCCAGTACAAGCAGCTGCTGCTGTTCCCAGGGAAACAACCCAAGCAAGAAGATGAACAGCAATACGAAAAACTCTCTCCATTGCAGAAAAATTTAGAACTTCTTTGTTTACTTCAGTGAGGCCTTCCTGCAAAGAAACAATTTCTAGTGATGTTCTTGGTCAACAGCATAAGGCAAAACTTGTTTCAAGGAACTACCTGAGAAACTGAATGAAAAATTATTTCTCTAGAAGATGGGCAGACTAATATCCTAGGAACATTTACTGGGCAACTTTGTGTTCCTATCCTAGAAGTCAAGTTTCACAGATAGTATTTCCAGTCTGCCTTTTGTTTATAAAATATTTAAATAGCAGGAAAGTGAAAAAACAGAAGAAATACTCTGTGTGGCAAATATTTAATAGTCACAGAGACTCATTCAATAGAACAGAGGCATACAAATATTTATATGAGGCTTAAAGAGATAAGGAAAACAAGTAGCTAAGCCAATGCCAGGAGCTCAGACCAAATGAAACTCAGGAAGTCGGGAAGATTTAAATCTCTTAGGCACAGGACTAGCACATTTGTGTCACTCTGCCAGAGACTTGTATGTGCACACACAAATTTGTATGCACAACTAAGTCTGTAAAAGAATGACTCATGCACATTAGTGTTGTACCTCCTGTGGTTTGTACCTTTATTTGTGTGCAGAGATTCTTTTGTTTCAGCTTCACAGCTTTTTCATTAGTTATATTGAAGTCCCAAGTGCAGAGCAGCTTGCTGGCATTCACAGAGAATGCCTGAGGGTTAATGAAGTTCCTGGAGAAGAATTTTGCCATGCTGCAATGAAAATCAAATTGGTCAGATGCGTGACAGGGAAATTCATCAAGTCTGTATAGCAGGGCAAGGAGGAAGATTTGACAGCTTTTCCACCCCATCACAAGTTTATTTGGCCTATGTCAGAGCATGTCACATACGACAATGTGGAATACTAACTTTAATCTAAGAAACTCTAGCATTTCCATCTCAAGATTGTTGCTGACAACCTTTACCTCTGGAAGGACACATCAATAAGAAACAATGTTAGGAGCAACAGCTTACAAAAGGGGATCACAGTATTGCCACTTTGAAGTGGGACTCCCTGTACGTCCCTTACTATTTTGTAGTTATTTTTAATTTCTGTAATAAAGACTGTAGTAATTTCTGTAATTCCTGGAGACTTTCTTTTGAGCAGAAATTTCTAGTTAAATTCTTCACCTGTAAATAAGGACTTACAGAAACATACTCAAGTAATTATTACTTCTAACTGTCGACAGGATCAGTTTTTTTATTGTGTGGCTATTTTCCACTTAATATTAGAGAAACAGGAATTCACAGTCAGTTTACCTGAACAACAAGATAAGAAAACAGATGACAAAATATACTCCAACAGTGAAAATATAGGCCAGTTGCATGTTGTAAGATGCACCATTCTCCATTTTACTTATTGTAGCATTGGTGTAAAAGCCATAGTAGAGCACTGTTTGTTGAAAATAACCCTGAAAAGACAAGGACATCATTCAAAATATTTGCTATCACCTCCATGGTGGAAACCACCACCATCTGAAGACCAATTGCCGGAGGTGAGAGCTGTCCTATTCCTTATCATGAAATCACAGGTGTGATTCAGTTTAAATACTTACAGCTCCAGTGAACAGCTCCAGGCCCGTGAATGAAAGGTTATTTGGTTCTGCTGCAAGAAACTGAGGAATTGTGATGAAACTGAAGTTTATGAGGAATGAGAAGATGTTAAAATTTAACAACCACTTCAAGAAAACAAAGTAGGAAAGAACACTTGTTCCAAACTCAGCACCAATGATCTTCAGAGTCTTGTGCCATACCCACAGCTGGTGAAAATATTCTGAAAGGGTATTTCCAAATCGCCGAAATGACTGAAGGGAGAAAGAGGAGAGAGATGAATCTCAGCAAGAAAACAGGACTCAATTTCACATAATAAAGCTTTGCATTTTAATGTTACAGTTTCATTTCCATGTTAAGAATGGATTTGCCTCACTCCATGCACCACAAGATGGTTAACTGGTGTTCCTAAGTGCTACTGCACTGCAAGTCATTATTAATGAACCCTGCAGCAATTCACTGGATCTTTGGCGAGGAACACGAAGCAAGACACCAGATTCCTCTGGAGACAGTGATAACACTGCAGCTGGAGTGCCGCTCCGTTATGAGTGACAGAAGTTTCTGGCACTTACCACTGCTGCTCCCTGCAGACACTGCATACAGCAGGAGGTTCGAGCACCACGGTGCCTTGATTTTTTTGTTATTTCTTTAAGAACTTTATTTCTGTGGAAGAGCAGGGCAGGGGTGACAAGCATTGTAGTATGAATTGTAATTGAATCAAGAAGCCAAAGATGCTGCAAATACAGTTTCACCCCTGTGCACATGAACAGAATTAGAACAACATGGAGATGTCCTTACTGGTTCATTTTATATTATCTGATACCTTGGCTCCTGTCCCTGCTATGACAGCGTGTTCTAACCTCTCCACTAACCCACACTGGCAGCAGAATTTAAATATATTTTGTGAGGAGACAAAAGGATGGTTGAGGTCATATGGTCTCTTCTCCATTTTCAATGACTAACATCCAAGTTTCCTTTGAAAATAAATTCCAAGTCATCACTTGTAATCAAATCTCAGGACCTTGACACTCTGTTTTATATTACCATGAGAGATTTTTCTTATCTCCATCATTAAATTATTTTCTCTTGAAAGACATTAACTTTTTAAAAGTACATTATAAAGTACTTTGTCATAAAGTGACAGACCAAAGATCAGCAAATGGCAAACCCCCATAACTGATAATTAAATGTTGCTAGAAGTAAATGTTTTTAAAACAAAACAGAAAAACTTTTATTTTTACCTGATCTCCCTCTTTTTTCTCATGGTCTCTGGCATCTTCTGGATTGCCTTAATTCTTTCATTGGTGGACATACTTGCAAGATTTCCAACTAAATCTTCCTCTGCATCAAACCCATGCAAAAAACAAAATTTGGGGATAAGAATACAGTAATTTTTATACACAACCTGAAATGGATATAACAAGATCCCTCATTTACACTGCTACCAAGGTATGCAAGCTGAGAATAATATTGCCCCGAATATCTTCAGCTCCCTCTGAACTCCAAATCAGATGCAAGTAAGTAGTCCAATAATGCTCATAGAAAGAGCTGCAATATGAAGGAAAATAAAATACTGACAAGACTCCAAGATTCTGGTCCATTGTTTGATCACTGTTTGATAGTTAGACTTCAGTGATGCTACATCTTGACTTGAAAGCTAAAGTTTTGCTTTATTTCTTCTGTAATTTTAGTTGATGTTAGTGCCCATAGTTATCACTACCTTTGCCACAGACACACCTCTACGACCTGACAATCAGGCTGCTTCTGCATAGCTGGAATTTGATGCTAATTCCAAACGCAGTGGCTGAAAGCAATCTATTAGCTGGTCAAACAAATTCTAATAAAGGGCTTAGCATTTCTTTCTACAATTTAACACCTTCATACTGCACTGCATTTCATTTACCATGGGATTTCAGTGTGTTAGGAGAGCATAAAAGATTAATCACTAACGTAACACAAACCTAAGTTGTCCCCATACCCACAGAGCGGCCGTACACGCAATTCTGGTGAGAAACTAAGAGCAGCATCACCCACACCATCCCTGTACGAGACAGTCAAATATTGAACCACTTACCTAAACCCCTACCTTCACTGCACACTGGATCTGCTTCAAGCATGCTGAAAGAAGTCATGAAGTTCTCATCAGGTGGTCTTCGGCTGCGTCTCCGAATGAAGCTGTCTAAATAACATACATTCTTTAGGAAGCCCAGGTAGCCCTGACAAGCTTACTTAAGAAATTCAGATTTCACTTTCACAAGAACAAGTTAAAAGTCTACCCCTTCAATCTCACTAACTTCATGCAAACACACTCCCCCAACTCACTTCTTTCCTGGTTGTCTTTGACTACCACAAGCACTTTTTCAGATAAATGCTGGAAAAGAGGAACTGAGACCAGTCTTCAGCTGTCATGGAGAACTCCATCTAACCCACTCACAGATGCACACATTCATTATTCAAGACCTTCTTCTAGAAGGCAAGCCTTGCTTTAAAAATCCTTTCCCTGCCTTCAGGAGGATCATTTCAGAATCACATTCCATCATGCTGAGTAAGCTATAAGTGCCAAACTCCCATTTCCCTGGTGCCAAAGTGCAGCTGCTCTCTCCACCTCCTTTCATCCACTTATTCAAACACAGGTGACTACACTCCTTAAAGGTAACTGCCTTCTTCCAGCCGTGACACAGATGAGCTTAGCCACAGCTTTCCTCTCCTGGCCTTCCCAGTAAAATAATGGCCAGGCCCAGTGTCACATCCCAGCATGGAGCTCAGCTCTCTGATGTGGAA
>WAAG01081855.1:0-23275 GCA_013390105.1 Tichodroma muraria
AACCTCCTCAATAACAATATCTCACCGGGATGAATAAATGCCAAGGGCTGCTTTTTATTGCAGTCAGTGGGATGCCTGGGGTGATAGGTTGCTTTTCTTCCCTTCTGACGATGTCCATGACTCCAGTAGCTTCATATTTTCATGACAGTGCCTAGTGCTTTTCTTTTAGTCAGTAAATACACTCAACAAATTGCATAGAGCAACGAGGGATATATTGGTTAAAACGTGGAAACACTTCCAGAAATGGCTCAGAATGAAATGGCAAAATATTTATCACAGTGAACCACTTCAGTTCATTATTTATGTGAAAAGATGCATTGCTATTGATAATCTTTTTTGCTTATTTGAGCATTTTAAATTGAAAAGTGGGTGATAATGTTCAAATCGGTTTGTAAAACCAAAGCACCGTTGTGCTGGATGTGCACACTAGGAAAATCTGTCAGCTTTGCAAGGCCCTTTGTGCTGTCTTCGTAATCAAGCAGTGAAACACTGCAAAGCTAACACAGGGGGAGCAGTCCTAACCCATAAATAATTGTCATTGTTATTACAAGGATGGCCACTGGATCAACAGTTGTGCAATAATCTCCTCATTTGGCAATAAATAGCCTCATTCATCATTAGCTTAACAGTTTAAAAATTATGCTGACTAAATGGAAATATGCAAATTGATGTTGTAGCTAAATACAGAAAGTTTGGCAAAAATCAGTTTGATGCTGGGTGTTCATGTGATTTCTACAACTGTCACATGAATTATCACTCTGATATGCAGTAATATAACCATATAAGTGATTTATCTGAGATTTATAGCAAACCTAATCTGTGTTCCTCTTGTAATTCATGGAGAGGAACAATCACATTTCTCTGCCTCAGAAGAGGGAAAATTTGCATCTGCATTGACTCTGCCTTTTAGAGTTTATTACTCCCTTTCGTGTATTCTTTGTGGCTGATAGTATTAAGCTGCAGGAGGATAAAATTTAGAAAAAAAAAAAAATTGAAATAGTTTTTCTATGGGTTTTCTTTGGAGGGTGTTTCTAGATGAAAGAACATTAGGAAAGGACACACAGGCTTGAAATTTAATGACTATACTTGACTATATTGGAAATAAGTATAGATTCCAACCCCAAATCTGTGTAATGCCTATAGTTCCTACATGGCACATTATATAAAGACATAAAAGGCAGTCTGTACTCTTCTTTTATTTTAGAAGCAAATTGTAGCATATAAATTGCATAACAAGCTGCCTAGATGAATGTTCCAGGCTCTCTTTAAGCCTGTAAATAAATGGTGTGTTCCTAGGAGATATGCAAAGTGCTGCTGTCACTTCTTCTTACGTAATGTTCTGAGTGGTGCAAGGAAATTTGTTCCTACCAGCATGCTTGAATACCTGAAACAGAGTCAGGGCTTGAAATCTGGTGTGCTCTATAAGGTTATTTGAAATGCTATCACCTGTAGTCCTCTCATGCTTGAGATAGAGCTTATGTCTGAATTTAAATCAAGCTGTACTTAATATATATTCAGATTCTATTTATTTGGTTTCTTCTCCATTTGGTAAAGTTCTTGCAAGACCTTGATGATTTTCTGTCACCTTGCAGAGAGACAATAATGTACCTTTCTGTCACTTTTAGAAACAGATAAATTGTTAATAAAGTGTTGGATAATTTTAAATTAGTGGAGGAGCAATTTTAGCTGTATTTGCAGAGAACTCTAAGTTTGCTATGCTATTAGAAAAGTTTGGTCTGAACTGTGCAACTTCACAGGTTCCTGTAATGAAGCTGTTATTTTTAATTTGTTGGTTTGTTTTGTGGTTTTTTGTTTTTTTTTTACTTCTTGTTGAAAATTGCCATATTTTATGTGGGCTTTATTGTAACTATACTTATAGTACATTGAGATGTAAGAGAAGGAGATTGTTAATTCTTTAATTTATTTGAAGTGGTAGAAAAGAATAAAGTAGTGCTTCTTACACTTAAAATTGAGGTATGGCCCCATCACCTTTATGGGAGACAAGACCAGGAGCCATCTGTCAGGGCAGATTGTTTCCTAAAGATGCCATACATGAGTTATGGAGAAATAATACCCAAATAGGTATTTTATTGATCACTTTGATGCCCAACCTGTCTCTGGGTGACTGCTGAAATTCCATGCTTTCAGACTCTCCTGTAGATAGTGCTAGCTTGAAGATTTAGCTCGTGGGTTTTAGTTTAGAACAGGAAGGACACTGTTTTATCCTTAGCTGGCCACTTATGCACTGATCATATTTTCAGTTTTATGGCGTAGCTGACTGCTCTGCAGCTGCTGGGATATGCCCACAAAACCCAAGCAACACAAAGAACAGTTGTTGTTCAATAACATCTTTCAGAATCCTCCTGCAAATTGTTCCCAAAGCAGAAATTCAACAGCCGAAGTCCTCACTAAGGCCACAAAGCCCAAGGCCTAGCCTGGCAGTGGGTATTTCTGCTGTGAAGTTCACCTATTCGTCATTACTGTGTTGCTTTCATTATCCATTAGTGCCAGCCTTGTGCCATTTCCAGAAATCCAGTTTCATACACACGACTCTCAGATGGGAACTTCACCCACAGCCTGTCCAAGTGGAGCTGCAGGAAACCAGAAGTGGCTGAGCCCAGCTGGCTTCCAGCGCTACAGGGGTCAGAGTGGGGCTCTCAGTCACACACACAGATTTACATCATGTCAAGACACCTCGGAGAACTTCTGGACACAGTTTTGACTCCTCTTTCAGCTTCCCTTTTGGCTATTTAACTTNATTATATTTAATTATATTTTATTTTGTTTTTTATTTTTTTTTTTTTTTTTTTTTGTATTTATGCAAGGGCGACTGAAAATTGTTCTTTTTGTCAGAGCGTGTGATTGGAATGTGTCATTCCACAGGGTGTAAATGCCCATAGCTGGAGAGGTGCCAACTTCTTAGTAAGTCTTTTGCAGTGTATGTGAACACTGAAATCATGTGAGGTGGTTAAAATTTGTCTTTACTGAATATTTTTGGTGATATTTAGAGGGCAAATCTCATTAAAGTGTTCAGAGAAAAGGTTTGAAACATAAGGTACTGGAAACAAATTCCAGGTAGAAAAGAAGCAGACAGCTGCAAGGAGCCACTTTTTCTAAAATCTCTCTAGACATATTTATGGAGTCTCACATTCAGCACCATCAAACTTCCAGCAGCCACAGAAGGAGAGGAAATAATTTGTGATGTCCTGGTCACCTGTATGACCTCATGTCAGTCTACCATTCCTCCTCATTCAGGTGAATCCTTTCAGAGTTGCCATCAAAACTGATTTTTTTCCACAGAGGTCCAGCTTTCATAGCCACTGCTGTCCCAAGGCCAGTTAATCTTTTCGTGATGATCCCTCCCTCCTGGAGTACCTAAAAAAAACACTGAGTGTGAGAGAAACCCAAACTATCTTGGTGTTGCCTGTTCCTGACAGATCTTCTCTGCAGGTGTCCCAGTTTCCAGGATGATCTATCCCTGGGCAGAGCATGGGCTGCCTCCCAGTGCAGAACGGGAGCTCAGGCACACAAATCCTTTCTGCCTACACAACAGGGGATGTCTTGCTGTCCTTTTAGGAACGGTGCTGAAACCACAGCAAGAAAGGAGCCAGTTGCCTCTTTTATCTGACCTTAATGCTACAAGGACATCTGCTTTGTTCCAGTCTTTTAGGAAGATCAAATACCTGGAAATGGCAATATTTCTTTTTTTTACTGCAATTCCTTCTTCAACTCACCATATTCATATGGTGAAATAGCTGTACTTGGTGAGCAGGGAGCAGACATAAAAAGAAGGTGGTGACATATCAAAAAAGAACAGATTCTCTTGGCTTTCTTATGAAAAAAAAAAACAACAAACAAACAAAGGAACAGAACTTCTCCCCCCCCTCCCCCAAACTACGACATCATAATTGCTAAGGTAAATTATTAAGATAATTTCATTATCTTCATTCATTACATCCCAAAAGTAAGGCAGTGGGAACAGCAAAATCCAAACAGCTTAAAATGAAAATCAGAATGTTATTGCAAATCATGAGACTGTGAAGAGAAAAAATTACTACCGAGGCAATAAACTCTGTTATTGTTTGTGCTGTAAGAGCTGCCTCTAATTTCTTGGGCTAACAAACAATCCCATCTAATTACAGAAACATTCTCCTTGATTAGGGTTGGCTGGTCCTTGCTTGCAGCTTGCTGTATTTCATGGAGAGAGGAGCTGGGAGTTCTTGATTGTGTGACAGTCTTGGACAACTGTTGCTGCCAATTTGCATTTCAAAACCCACAAATCTGGAATGCAGTTCAGCAGCCTCTATTTGTACCCTTGCAGGGCTTTAGATATCTTCCTGCACACCTGTGGGGAAAGCCTTGCAAGGCAAAGAGGATGAGGGAAAATTGTGGTGTTTCCCATGAAAATATAACCAAAAGCATCTCCTCTTTAACTGAAAATCATCCAAAGAGGAAATCTCAAAGCAAGTGTTAGATTAGCATGGAAGGAATGAAGAGCTGTCTTTTTGTTACGTGGAAAACATCTTTTTTCCTCACACAGAATAACTGGACTAACAGTTGCAGAGATCTAAGCTGTACTGCAGTGTTAACTTAAACATTATACACCCCACGCTAATGTGACAGTTAATTGAGGAAAAATAGGAAAGAGGTAATGTTAAAAGAGTCTTTTATAACTTATCTTGATTTTCTTTTCCTCACCTGGATGAGTTTTGCCATTAATTAAACCCCAAAGTCTAACAATTCAGTTTTATAGAATACTTCAGAAATGGTCTTCTTCATTCAATAAACATTTTGCTTCTTGCAAAGAATTTCACACCTGATCTAAGCCTGGTCATGTTAAAGAGTAAGGAATTTTGAAATGATCAGTGATGTTGTTTTGTGTAGAAAGGCAAGGGTTTTTCTAAAGCTAGCCCTGTTTAAGTGGGACCTGTTAGAAACTTTCCAGCTAGAAGTATTTTTTTTCTTTGGGAAAGAATGTACCATGATCCTTGGATGAAATAAACTCTGATCTCGCTCAAGTTACTCGTGCTGCCTGCCACAGTAAGAGCAATCACCTCATGGAAAGGCACAGCATTAATATCTGGATTATTTACCTCCATTTTCAGTTCAGCTCACAACTTCTAGTACAGGTTTAGGTAGGTAACTGTGTCAGTTCCAGATAAAATTTGGCATGTCTCCTCTCATTGGAAATATTGTGGGAAATATTGTGAACACTGTGCTTTCGGGCTCTGGATCAAGATGATGGATAACACTTTTTGTCCAAGTTAGGAACATAGCTGATAAAAAACAAGGGGTAAGAGTCCCTTTTGCTGCTGAAATACTGTACTTTGTAGCACACTGGTCTTCTGCTAGATTTTATATTTGTCAAAAAGTTTCATTCAATGTAAGCATGTGTACCTGCTGTTAGATTTGTATGAAGAGATGCACACATGCCATGTTTATTTTTATAAATGGTATTTTTACTTATGCAGGTTATGTATTTATATCAGTTTTGATTCTAGTATTTTGTGTGTGCCTCGATGAAACTGCATCTTGTTGCATTATTATGTTTAAAGTCAGCTTTGCAGTGAGTCCAAGCACTTTATTCCTACTTCTATAGTAAAGGAAATACTCAGGGGAAGTTCTTTAATAGGTAACTATCAGTACTTGACTTTGCCAGAGCCTTCCCTCAAAAAACAGAACAAATCACTTTATTAGGGCATCCCTAAATATTATTAATATATTATCAGGTATTCCAGAATCCTGGAATCACTAAGGTTGGAAAAGACCTCCAAGATAATTGAGTCCAACAGTAGTTGGACCACATTTAAACATTCCAGATTTAGGCCAGCTTCTAAAACTTTATTCACAGTCACTGGGAAGATGCTTATATAAAAAAAAACCCAAACAAAACCAACCAAACCTAGAGCACAGACACTAAACCCCCTCAGAATCACAGAAATTCCCACAATAAGCATGATCCAACTTGTGTACTTAGGAGAAGCCAGATTCTTGCAATGTAGCTGATCCAGGTTTCCCTCTGGAAGCACTCATCCTCCACTGAGAATCTCAGGAGCCTGTATTTCTAAGTTTGATATTTTCCAGGTACCATTAAGACTAGAAGTGCCTTTTACATTTAATTTTATTTCTTCTTGATGATGCAATCACTTCTGCAGTTTCCCGTCTGTGACAAGCAGAGAATATTTACTGCTGAGGGGGATTTTGAGGTGATGTATGGAAAATTTGGAAGTTATGGAGTCAGTAAGAATGCACAGCTTGGAGAGAAGTTTTCCTCTTTTCCTATCAATAAGAGACACCTCTAAGTAATGGTGAACAGGAGAAAAATATAAAATGTAACAAGATATTGATGAGGAGAAGGAATGTGATGACTAAAATAGAACAAACTAGTAAAGAATTGTGGGATTGGATATTTTAAGGTATTGATTTTTCAATAAGGAGCAGAGGATGAGAGACATTCTCCATTCCTGGGAGTGGGACAGTGCAGAATTGAACTGAATCTGTGGCAGGATGGGCATAGTTCAGGTAATGCTCCAGAAATGAAAAGCAACTGCTCCCTGTAGAAGGGAAAACAGGGGCTGGCACGCAGAGAGATTTCATAAAATACAGCCTGAACAAGTGGGGTTTATGTCAAACTTGCTGCCTGTGTTGTAAGTGCATGTGCCAGGCAGGAAGCTGCTGGTCTGTGAGGGGATCAGAGGGGAAGTTCTGCTGGGGGATGAGGAGCTCTGTGTAAAACATGCAGCTCAGCACCGGGCTGTGATTGGACTGTCAAACAGGCAAAGCACAGGAAAATCAGTCTGGAGCGGGGAAAGCAGCTAATAAGGACAGTTACATTTAAAAATGAAAATGATTGCAGACAAAGCAGAGAGGAGAATGGAATTCAGGAAGGGAGTGAGCTGGAAGCCCATGGGGAAATGTGGCAGAATAATGAACAATGAAAAAGAGAATAAGGAAAAGAGGAAGGAAAACCACAGTAAGACAAAAAGCCTAAGAAAAGAGAGACAGTGGAGATACTGAAGACATCTTACAGACTGTGACAAGATACCAGGATAGCCTGTGTCCTGAAAAGCAGCTGTCACCTACAGCTTGAAACTGAGAAAAAAGGGGTTTCAATCTTCATAGAATTATACATTAAAATACTACGTATGAGAGAGTAGAAAACTTTACCCCATTTGTTAGGTCAAAAATAATGCAATCTGAGTCAAATTCTTTCTCCCAGTTAGATTACATTTCCTGAAAACAGATAAAAAATAAATTATGTCTAACATGAATAGACTCAATGCTGTACTGGATTAACTTAAATGAATCCTCTTGGTTCCACAGTATGGGCATTGAGAAGGGCTTTTTTATCTTTGCACTTGGTTCAGAATGCCAAATTCTTAAAATTTAAACACCTTGGTGCAAATCTATTGGAAAGGTCCTGTGGGAGCTGCCTTTCTTTTTTTTTTTTCCCCTCCAACTCAATTTAAAAAAAAAAAGAAAATATAAACAAGCATATTTCAGTTAGTTCCTTTCTCTACCTCATAGCTCTCTGGTGATTTTTTTGTTAATGTTCTCAGAATTTCCTATTTGGAAAGGCTATGGGGAATTTATTTATTTGACATAATTATTTATGAGTAACTCAGTCTGCAAGATACATGTAAAGAGCCATCAGCAGTGTGTCATTTTGCATCTGGAGCAAAGCCCCTTATACTCCCTAAAGTATAAGTGCCCAAATTCATCCAGCTGCAGTTTCATTGGGCTGAGGGTTGATGCATTAAACAACAGCACAGAATCTGCCCAAGTAATTTGTTGTGATATTCCTGCAAAATATTCAGGAACTTCACTGGAGACAAAGATACAGCACCAAAAATTTGGTGCCTGGGAGATAAAAAGAGAACCAACTGCTTGGACTTTAATCTCACTAAAAACCTTGGTTTTGGCTCTCTCCTCTTTCCAAACGCCCGCCGAAACACTCCTCGGGTGCTCATCGTACAGAACCAGCACCACGATGTCCCTGGTTTCTTCTGGAATTCCCTCCGGTTTCCCCCGTGTGGGAGCAGGGTAAGCTGACAGCAGTGACCCCACGAAAACTGAGCAGTGATACCTCAAAACCTGGGCGATGTGAGCGCTGCACAGGGCAGAGAGCTCCAGGCACTGCGGGCGCCGGGGGAGATGGGCCACTGCCTCTAACCCTGCCAAATTAGCTCTGCATTTGGAGCAGGCCAGTGCCTGCCATCAGCACATCAGGGATTTACAGCCCTCGGATTTCCTCACAGTTCTTATAGTGCCCTTCTGGAGATGACAGGGCACGCCAAGAGGTGCGTTGTATCCACAGTGAACAGACCACGTATTAACTTAGTGCTTTTGTAGCCAGTCTTGAACAGAGGGAAAAATGGTGCTTGAGGTCATGGGGATTTGAGTCAGGTGGAATGCCACTGTCTAGAGAAAGGGAAATATTTTGTTCCCTCAGTCATTTGAAAATAAATCTAAAGGAAGTGCCTGCGGGCTAAAGCATAATCTTTTCTGTTCCGTTTCAAACGAGAGAAAAATGTGAAATAACAGGTAACAAAGTGAAAGTTACACTCTAAACAGTCCACCAAGTTCTTATTTTAATTATAGGTCTATGTTCTCATGAAAGCTATTGCAAAATGAGACAGCACAGAGATCTCAGAGCTGTACAGATGGGGTTTGTCATTATCTGTGCCATGTCTGGGCTGTGAGATCCCTACTACAAAGAGACTTTTACAATGTCTTATTTAAAATGACACATCATAGAATCTTAGAAAGCTTTGGAAGGGACCTCAATGATCATTTACTTTCAACCCCCTCTCCTGCTCAAGTTCTTGCCTTACTAATTGGAGTGTTTCAACAACTGGTGATTGTCACCAGACTTTAAGCAGCAGAGGAACTCAGGGAACAGTGGAAGAGAAGACTCTTAACTGGCTAAAAATGCCTTGACTTCTTAGGTACCACTTGCTAAATATCGTTATTACATTTATAAAATGATTAGGCAGTGTAATAGCCTTTTTTCTGGAAGTGCATCATGTTTATTTTCTTTACTTTTATTTTTCTTTGTTCTTATGTAAATTTATAAATTCACTCACAAGTGGAAGATGATGGTAATATATATTAATCTGAGAGATCTCTTCAGCTGCACAGCAGCAGCTGTTTGGCATGTCCTGCTATCAGAGTTAGATCTCTGAAAAGAGAAACAGGAAGATTTTAACATCTTTGCAAAAATTTCAAACACTGAGAATTTCTTTTAAAACAAATCATCTTAGCAGTGCCGAACTACTCTTAAAACATCCAGTATTTTCTAATAGTCAGTCTTTATTTTATTTTTTTTTAATTTTCAGTATTTGTTCCTGGTCCTAGCTCATTCTTGTCCTTAATTCTCCTCTAAGTTGCTACTTCTCTCGTTTTCAGTTTGCCCACTCTTGCTTCTGCGGAATCTCTTCCTGAATATTTTTAATATAAATCTAGCTTGAAAAAACATTAGAAATTAGAATGTTCATTTTATCCTAGGACAGATATTTTTCTCTGTTGGATGCCTTCATTTGATTTACCACCCCCTGAAGTTTTAACGCATTTTGACAATTATTTTAATTCCACTCCTTAAAAAAAAAAGAAAAAAAAAAGAAATATTATTTCATTGTGATTGACAATGGAAAGTTTGCAGTTCATTTCATAACTGCAGCTAATTAGTCACTCATTACAATGTGCTCCAGTTAGATGGCAGAACCCAGTGCTGTTTTCTGAGCTTCCCAGTCATGAGGGTAGGACAACAATGTCTCATTTGCCGAGGACTGCAGAATGAAAGCTTTCACTTTGGTACAATATATAAAAAAAAAACTGGACCTTTACAATCAGCTCCATGTTTTAATGCTGGATCACCTCTGGAACTGCTCTCAAGCTGTGCTTTGACCACAGCAGGGAAGCGTTTGATTAACTACCAACAAGAAAGAATGCGCTGAACAATGAGACATCAGAGCCAGCAGCTTCCTGACAGCAGTTATTGAGCAGTGATTAATGAGTGACATAAATGAAGAATGTATCACCTCCAGTATATTTAAGAAGGCTAATAAGTATCATGAGGTGAAGTTCAAAAGAGTCATTAATTGGTAAAAATAAAGAGCAACAACTTCAAAATATGTTGAAAATTTCACATTTGGTCTGGTTTAAAGATCAACCGTATAGGGTGACATAGCTAATACTCATACTGCAACTTTCTTTTTTAGTGGAAAGATCTTGGATTAGTTTAATTGGGAGGGAAGACTTATGTTGATTTCAATAAGCATTGCAATTTGAAACTCTTTCATGCTTTAATAATAAACAGTCCTTATTTACTGCTCTTTGTTTTCTTGGTAGCTAATTGCTGCCGAATTTTCAATGGCAATACTGAAGAGCATGAGGAAGAGCAGAAATTTTACAAACACCAGTGATCAGAAATAAAGTGAAAGGTAGCTGAGCATTATTAGCAATTCAGAAATGTTTTTATGCCTTTGGTTTCTGTCACTTAAAGCTAGTGGTTCAAATAACACATTTCATTGCAATCAGATGCAACGTTCAGACCAGAGCTGCTCTTCCAGTTTGCTTATACTTCTCTCAAGCACTGCAAAATCCCACTCAGACTGCTTGAAGTGCAATGATGGCATCATGATGAGGTCAGAAGCTCAAAATTGTGAGTGAAGTTTGTCGGTCCCTGTGCTGCTGCTTCCAGCCCGTGAACCTCCCTGCTCACAGCATGCTGTCAGCCAGAGAAGAGAAGGCTCCAAGGAGACCTTGTAGCATCATCTGGAGCCTAAAGAGGCTCCAAGAGAGCTGGAGAGGGACTTTGGATAAAGACGTGGAAAGACAGGAGAAGGGGCTGACAGCAGGCAGGTTGAATGGGATATTGGGAAAAAATCCTTCCCTGTGAGGGTGGGGAGCCTCTGGCACAGGGTGCCCAGAGAAGCTGTGGCTGCCCCTGGATCCCTGGAAGTGTTCAAGGCCAGGTTGGACAGAGCTTGGAACAACCTGGGATAGCAGAGGATGTCCCTGCCCATGGCAGGGGGTTGGAATGGGATAATCTTTAAGGTCACTTCCAGCCCAGGCCATTCTCTGATTCTGTGCTCAGCCATAAATAAAAATGTGCTCTCCACGTGGCTTCCCCCTTTGATTGCAAATTGTACCTCGTCTACCCAGCTGGAGGGAGCCAAGGCAGAGCCAGAGTCTCACACACCAGTGCCCCTGGTGGAATTCAGGGCTCTGAACCAGGTACACAAGTCTCCTTTCCCAGGGAGGAAGAGCTGGTGACACGCTGGGATCAAAGGCTGTGGAACCGACCCAAGCAATGCCAAGAGACACAGAGGTTCCACTCAGCCCCAACCAATTCCTTGGAGCTGAACGAGTCACCCAGCCCCAGCTGGAGAGACACAGGCAGGACTGTTCTCACAGAAGGAGGCCACTGGAAACTCTCTGCTCCCCTTTGCAACAGCACAAAAATGAGGGCAGTCACTGGGATTAGAGAGATCAGACCCATCTCCCTCCTCTGCCTACAGGGATTGTTAAATCTCTCAGAAGAGTCCTAATTAGTGTGCTATGAAGTATTCTATGGAAGAATGCTCTTGGTTGCTCCTGATGTTATTGCACTTGGCATTAAATAATTAAATCTTTGCTGGAGAAAAGATGCAGGGGAAAACCAGGGGGATGGTGTGGAGGGAGAGAGGGAGTGCACCAATATGACTTTTAAACAAAATGTGTGAGAAATTCAGACTTGTGTTCTCATTCCTATAAACACAACCCCACTTCACATTACACAGTTAAGGAAGGAACATGTATCTCCCTATCCCAAGTAGCCTTCAACCTACTATACAATTACATTTGCTTTTAATTAAATGTTAGGAGATTTTGGGGAGGCTCTGTTGGAGGAGAAGGTCTGCTGGTGCACATGCTGGTAGCGCTTCTTTCCTGCAGGGATGGCCAGACCCCTTCATTGAACAGAAATGTATTTGTGTCCCTGAGAAGTTGGACTTGGAGATAAATCCTTTCAGCAGGGTTGCTGAGGAGGGCAAGGCATGTGGGAGGCACAGATTTATGTATGTGATCTTGGTGCCTCTGAAGTGAAAGTTTAGCATGTGATAAGGCAGATGCATGGCTGCAGTGGTGAATTTGGTCAGGAAGCTGTGACACGAGTTTGTGTGAGAGCCCCTCAGCCTCTGCCATGAGGTCACTCTGTTGCTTTATTATTTTGGGACATGACAACAGATGGAAAAGGGCTGCTCTGTTTCATGCCAGTTATGTTTGTGACTGAATAGCCCATACAGTTCTACTGATACTGATAAAATATTCTGCTGATATTTAATGTTGAAACCATTAAACTGTACAGTTCAGGGGAAGGCTTCTGCTGTGATGGAGGGTTTTTTTTTCTGATTTTAATGCTGAGTAGAAATATATTTGTGTGTGTGTGTGTCTACATATACACATACTAGAAAGGTGTGCCTGGGAAATTACTTCTGTGGTGACAGATTTTTAATTGTATCTGTGGTCTTTGCAGGTGATAGCCTAAGTATATATGGTTTATTGTATACGGTTTTCAGAAACTGCATTTTGAGCCAGTGATGGCCACGTTCATTAGTTGTTACTTCAGGGCTTTTTGTAATGCTTTAATGAGACAAAGTTATACCTGAAGTTAATAATTTTCTGTGTGAGACTTGAATATGTAGTGTAGTAATGGGAAGTTCTCTTGCATCATTCCAAGATAGCAAGGTTCTACATTTATCAAAAGTTCTGGGGCTTGAGAAAAGAGAGATCTCTTCTTGAGACTTGCAGCACTGCCTCAGTCAGGCTAAAAGCCATGTTTCACTGCTTTTAAACCTAGAAAAGGGGAGTTATAATTAGTAATGTTCGCTGAAGGCTTTCAAAGACTGTTACAGTCTGAGGATGCTTCAAGGGTCGGGGAGGGCAAGGTCAGAGTTTCCAGCATTATGATCCCATTAGTGCAGAGCACTTAAGTTAATCTGTGCTGTGCTAAGACTAAGTTAACCCCAGAGCTCAGAAATGGAGCCAAGAGTGCAACAGGCAGGACTTAAGAGCTGCTGCATGCTCGGGAATGCCTCCCTGGGGTGCTGATCCGTGTCCTCAGGGTTGCTCTGGCTGCAGCTGCACCATCAGGGCTTTGAAGAGAACTTGCTGTAAGCGCTTCTGTTCGTGCTGCTCCTGGCCAGATATCCAAAATACCGAACATGCTCTCTCCCACTGAACCACCTGGCTTGGGCCTCTCTGGAAATCAAAGTCCCTGCATCTTGGTAGACTTACAAAGATTTATGTTTGAACATAACAATGTTCTTGATTTGGTGTACAGTCTTTCATCCTTCATTACCCAAAGAAGGATTTATTTCATTAATGAAGGAAATTTTCTCTTTATATAATTGTATTTTTTTTTATTCCTCTGACTCAAAGGGACATTGTAAGTGCAAAATAGAAATTTAGTATTTTGATACAAAGTGACTGCTGCAAATGAAAGTTATTAAACTTCCATTAATCTGAATTCTTGCAAAACCTTCGGTGCCTTGTAGTGATACTATCTGTCTGCAGCTGTTGTAAAGACCAGATAACAAAGCTGTATGCTTTTGCACACTTTTTAACTGAGATGCTACATGAAATTAAGCTACAGCTCCATTATGAAGAGTACGAAGCTTCCACACTTGAAGAAAAATTGAGTTTAAATGCTGTGTCTCCAGAGAGTTATGATGAGCCCTTCCAGTCTCAGTATTGCAAGCTATCTTTACTTTGAGACATTTGGAGCGTGGCAAAAAGGGTTTGTTTCGATGCAGTTGGCATTTATCACTCAGTGTGGTCACTGCGGCATTTACTGTCATTGGGATTTGCCAGTTGTGACTCTTGAGAAGGCTTGCATCCCATGCTCATCAGAATGTTCTTCCCTCTCTGCTTCTTTCTAATTATTCATCACCCTTTTTTAATTGAACAGCAGGATCTTTACATCATCAGTCATTCTTATCTCTTACACCTTGATCAGTGATAGTAAAAACATTAGGGGAAAAGCCTTTATAAGGGAACTTGGTAAACAAAGTCAAGATCAAAAATTTTTCCTCCTTACTGTTTACTCCACAAATTAAACCACTGAGCTCAGTGAATAAATCAGTCACATTTGTGAAGTTCAGCTGTGCTGGCTTTTGTTATAGTCAGGAGATTATTAGACTACAGCAGATTCCAATGCCATGGCAGGGACTGGCTGAGGCATGGAATAGAGAGGCTCAGGCCCTGGCTCTGCTCTCTGCTCCCCTCCTGTGGGTGGGCTCTGAGGGCAACAGGCTGGGGGTGTAAATCTGCCAAGCTCTGTCTCAGCCCTCTTGGATCTGTGGTTTTGGACTCTGCAGTCATCTAAGCACCTTCTCCTCTCAAGGATCCCCAAATTACTTCTGCTTATTTCAAGAGTTTACTAGTCTTTGGCCGATTTTTCTTTCGATTACTTTTTCTATTGCTAGAAGCGCTTTCGAAGTGCAGGGATTTCACCTCAGCTAAAAGTGGCTGGGGTTGCACAAAGGTGTCTGTCTCTTCTTACCTAAATATGATTCATAATCTAGGTATATAAACAGAAGGGCACCACATGAAGGTGAAATTAAGCTTAATACTGCGTGAAAATTATCACTTTGTCTTCATTTCATCCATTTATCCTTCATAAGTAGTTTCGTGACAACTTTTGAGAAGGCCAATTCTCAGCAAAAGCCATAGGTGTTTGCTGGAGAAATAATTACATATAAATCACTTCTCTCCCTTCTGCAACTGTTTCTTTGCCACTGGAAGTTCAAGGCTCTGTTTTTCTACTTGTGTGACGAGTTGCACCAGCTGAAGCTGGGATTTGATGAGAAAATCTGTAAGGAAACTGATTTTGCTTAGGACCAAAGACATCAACTATTGAATCCTGTTTTCCATCCCATCGTGTCTCTGAGGTCTTCTGGTCTGTGGTTCTGTCACAGTGCAGGATTTCTGGTTTTGGCAAAAGAAGCACGTTCTTCGTTTTATTCCTGGCTATAATTTCCTCTGTTATCAGTATAGGGCATTATTCTCTTGTCTGTTCTGCTGCTCTCTGCTACTTCCACATTTCTATTCACCCTTCATCCACATCCATCTTCATACTTCTGTCACGAGTCTTTCAGAGGGCATTTCAGCAATGAGCAAATTAAATTGCATTAACATATTAGCATTGTTAAATGCATTATATACCAGCCCTGAGATACCACCGGAGTTCTAGAAATTGCCCTCCAGGATAGAGTAACAACAGACTGAGCTGAATATGTACCTCTCCCTAACCAGACTGGGGCAGTTTTTCTTCTTCTTTCCTTCCACTGTTGTAATTTTTCCTCTGAACGTTAAAATCCCAACTGCATTTTTTTTATTGTTTGTTTGTTTTTGTTTTGGTTTTGTCATATCTTTGTGATGAGGACTTCTGAAATATATGGACATTTTTGGAAAAACGCATTTATCCACACATTTATTAAGTGGTAGTTAAAAGGTAGTGCTTGAGTTCAACCTCCTTCATTGCTGCTTCGTTTACTCACAACATTCCCAAGCTTTCTGCAGTATCTGCGAGGAAGGAAGCAAACTTAATTGCAAAGTCAATGTTAAATGAATTTATAAGTCATGCACACTTTGCACAAGTATCTTCTTCCATGAACTTGAATTGTCACGTTAACTCAGTTTTCTCCTAAAGGGCTTTGAGAGTGATAATCTCATTTTCTCATCTACTTTCACATGTAACAGAGATGAGGAACTACTGGCCTTGAGCATAAAATCCTTCAAATGCATAATGATACTTTAGGAGTCCTAAAATATAGTGAGTTCGATGTTTTCTTTTAAAAAATACACTCAAAATGAATACCTGAAAAATATGCTGC
This sequence comes from Tichodroma muraria, assembly GCA_013390105.1. Taxonomy (NCBI): domain Eukaryota; kingdom Metazoa; phylum Chordata; class Aves; order Passeriformes; family Sittidae; genus Tichodroma; species Tichodroma muraria. The sequence continues at coordinate 15,879 of WAAG01081855.1, forward strand.
ATAATGGAATGAGATATGAAGTGATTGCCCTGAGAATAACTTACAAAGATGATTTTTGCCCTTCAACTCCTGCTCTATTCTGAGCATTTCTCTCACATAGTAGTTTCCAAGTGGATTTCAGCGCCAGTAAATAATGAGTCTTTGAAATGGCTAGAAGTCAAGAAACTTCTTCTCCCAGGAATAAAGAGAACTCTTTTACACAATCCCCTCCACCCTGCAGCCTTATTCTGGGAGCAAGCTGCAGCTCCAGTGGGTAACCCCCTCGAATTTGAATGGGCAATCAGTCGTGAGCCTGTCTGAATGCCCGAGGGGGAGGATGTGCTCCTTCCTGAGATGAAGAAAAGAGAACCAAACAGAAAAATTCCGATTTTTCATTTTCCATGTCTGTGGTAATAACAGAAGTGGAGTGTCTGGTTCTGCTGGCTGACTGCTGGGTCAGGTGCCCAGACACAGGGACAGGAATCTGTGCAGCACACTCAGGGGTGTTTGCTGCTGCTCTCCTCGGTGCTCTGGGAAGGCACAGGGGCTTGGGGCGAGAGCAGGGCTCAGGAGGAGCACATCTGGATGTTTCCTGAGGAAATCCTGGGAATGAGAGAGCTTTGATGGCTGTGCAAGCAGCTGCTGTGAGGGCAGAGGGGAGGTGCAGGTAAGGAGGGAGGAGTTATCCTGTCGCACAGGTTTCTGTTCCAGCAGTGTTCTCCTGTTTCAGTGCAACTTATTGCAATTGTGACACCCTGGAAACTCAGAAAAGTCATTGTGCAAGGGCAACAAATTCAGTCTGAGCATCAGCTCTGCTGGAAACAAAGCTGGCTCTCGTCAGGAAATGTGTAAACTGAGATTTCCATTCTGAAAAAGCTTAAAACACTGGGTAGAGGGTCCTCAAGAACATTTGATAGCACAGTACAGAAAGAAACGTGTGTTTAAAAACAAGATCAGGCCTTGGATGTGACTAAATTTGTATTTGTGGCTGTAAGGAGATGGTGATCGCAAGATCAGTGAGACTTTCCATGCATTGTACAAAGCAGATTCATCACAGCTTTATCTCTTGTTACATGCTGAATAAGCCACTACAGGAAAAAAAAATTCTAAAAAACTTAGTAGATTCTCTATCATCAATAACTTAAAAACAACAGGTTTTATATTTTTTGTTTGTTTGTTGTCGATTTTTTTTTTTTTTTAAATATGCTGGGAGAACACTGAAAAGTGAGCTTGGATTTTGCCACAAGGAGGGAGTTTCCTGTTTCTGGCCTTCAGGGCAGCAAGCTGGAATGATGGATTGAGAGAGATTCCTTTCCTGGTGGTTTACTCTGGGTGTAACAGGCAGGACGAGTTGCGGTTTTCTTTTGTGATGAGGAACACATCTCTGTGTCAATGGTGGAGGAAAATGATTCTCCAAGTTTCCATGGGTCAGCTTTAGCTTTCTTTGTTAGTTATTTTGACATTTCTGTAGTAATGTTATCTATGTGCAGAATACTTACCAGGGCCAAAGACTTGCCTACAAAGACCCAGGATCTCTTTTCAGATGCCAAACCATTAAATCTAACTGGGATGCTGTTGGTTCAAAATAAATAAATAATTGAGTCTACTGCCCTTGTGTCTGTCTCTTCCAGCCTTTTCCTGATAATAAGGAGTACTATAAATGATAGCTGAATCTGGTAATTAGACAAGACTTCCCTTTTCTGTTTTTTAGTGGGTTTTTGTTTTGCTGTAATGCATTTTGTCTGTTTACTGGCTTGAGGTCCCTTCCCCCTGTGAGACTTATCTTTTTAATGGCAGTCATTTTTAACATGCACAATTTTTCTGTAAGCATGACATTCAGTATCTCTATAATAACAATCATTTGGCTTATGATTTAAACCATTACAGCACTGTACCATGCTGTGAGACTCAAATACTGGCTTCACTTCTACATTGTTTATTTTCCTATCAGCATGTTGACAGTTCATAACTCTTGGCTACTTCCACACTGACTGCAATTTCTGTAAAGCTTTAGTGGAAATAAAGAACTGCATCAGACAATTGTTTTTTTTGATTACTTGCCTAAGCATGCTGTAAACTTGGTATCAAGATGCTGAACTGGACAGTCACTCTATAACATGGCACAAATTTCTTGGGAAATAGATATAGCACTACTCTTTAAAATACAGGCAAAGAGTGATAGACTAAGCTCAGTGAAAACCTTTTTACAACCTAAAGACAAGCTGGGATATATTAAGTACTAAATTAATAGGCAGATATATGGCCAATTTTGTTTACTTGCTCCACCCCTCTTCTCTCCCTCATCTGAGGAGCACTTCTTTTCTTGAAAGTTTAGTCATGATGGTCTGTGAGAGTGAAGAAAATTTGTTTTACAGGTGATGGTTTTGTTTGAATTGGTGTTTTTTGTTTTGATTATCTAAAGGTTCTAGAGAGATCTTTGCTCCCTTCAGTCATTTCACACATTTTTTCCTGCTCTTCAGTTTTCTAAAGGAATCTTTGTAGCCAGCCCAGCCAGCAGGAACAGAAGAGGGCATTGCTGGTAAATCTCATCTCAGGATAAACAGGCTCTGGAAACTTAGCACAAGGTTCTAAGTTCAATATGAACAAATGACTGGGGTTTCCTTTTTTAAAGTGGCTTTCATCTCAGACAAATAGAGTGGTTTTTTTTTTTTACAGCTGTTTCCCAAGTTGTATCTCTGCCATGAGATTCTCAGACACATTTTGAGTCCTGTCCTACTTCAAAGAAAATATCTAAAGAATTTTTCACATGGAAAGGAATTATTTTTGCAAGGTATCCAGCCTGAAGTGTACATATGTTTAACTTGGTCAATGTTTTATGGTGCAGTTTCTGATTTGGGCATTTTTATCTTCATGAGCCTCCCCTTTAAAATAAGCAGTAATATTCTGGTCTTCTGTACAAGTGTAGGTCTTTGTATTTACCAAAAATATACAGTAAAGACAAAAAAATTCATTGTACTCATTTTATTACACTCTTTTATTTCTCTTCTTGGTTAGAGTTTGCTTCTTTTGTAGCAACAGTTTTGTTATTAAAATGAAAAATAGAATGAGGGAGAGCTTTGTGTCTTAAAGATGATTGAAGCTGCCTGTCATAGGCAGTGCAGAGGCAGAATTTGGTTTATACAAAGATAAATTTGTTTAATAAAATCTCATTTTCTAGGCTTTAATACTAATGAGTTGGAGAGCTTCTACTTTCAGATACTCCTAAAGACTTATGAGTAAGTTACACTGCACACACCTACAGTGTCACCTGGGTACAATTAAACCTCAGGTTTGCCTCACATGTGTTTAAGCTTTAGGAATTGTGTGATTATTCCCTTTTCAAGAAAACATTTGCAATGTGTCTAGTTGTAGATAAAACGCTTGACATTGTGTTTTGAGCATTTAGTTTAAAGGCTTGACATCTGGAGAAGTAGAGATATTTCAAAATGTTTTTTAATAAATCTGATGTCAGAAACCACAAAATTTCAGAGTGAGTGACTGCAGTTATAGTCTAGTTTTACATAGGGCAAGTATTTCATAAGGAACAGACACACAATTGTATACTTTTTAGAGAGGATTGCAGGGGCAGCATGTGGGGATTTCATCTGAGTCATCTTTTTTAAAATGACTTTTTGTGAGATGACCTCTTGAGGACACATTCAGTGCCTGCAGATGAAAATGTTTGTTTTTCCCCAATTTTTTTGTCTTCCTTATAAGTGTTTAGTGAATTTGTACAACATAAATTGATGATGCGTTTTGAATAATATTTTATATAATTTTACACTCTCCATCATGTTCCTGTGGAAATACCCTACTTCTCAATTTTTCTTGAATTCCAACATCGGAATTCACATTCCTGTAAAAGGAAGAAGGTAGTAAGAGGGTAGAACTTAATTTTGGGTATTTGGGTATTACCCTTATTATTGGTAACTGGGGAAGGGCAGAACTTAGTTTTGAAGCATTCTTCTTCCACTTGAGATTTGCCTTTGTTTTTCATCTTGAAATTCAAATTGTGGGGCAGAGAATAATTTGTGTTAACGCAGCTGTTACTCAGTTTGAGAGATCTCTAATGGGAAGAAAGTGCTCCGAGCTGGGGAGCAAAGGATGGTAAATGTCATTCTGCGCATCAAGTTCTCCAACACTACCCCTGAACCAGACAGGACATTAACTGTAATAAAAAAAAAAAAAAAAAGAAAGGAAAAAAAAAAAAAAAAGAGCATTTGAACCAGTGTAGTGTCAATATGTTACAAAAGTCTCCTAAACCTCTTGTCATTTGGGATAAGGACATCAATAATAGTCATTGTCAACCTTCATTAGACTCAGATCATCCATTTTTTTTGTCCCTTAGGATGTTTTTCATTGATATTTTCCATGAAAAGAGGAAAGGCCCTACACCAAGCTAGTATATAAAGCTTGATTCCTTTCCTCAGGGCTCTTAGTACAAGAGAAACAAATCATTTTAATTACTCTTTTTCTGTTTTGATTTCTTTTATTTGTTTGCTCCGTTGGTTTTTCTTCTGAGTTCCTCTTGGTGCTTAACCTGTTTCTAGATGCAGAAGGGCCATTGCTTATTAATCCACATAAAAAAGCCCAAGAAAAAGGGAATCTTCCACTTGCAAAAAGGGGAGATGTTGAGAAAATCACATCCACGCTTTCCTTTCTCTAGGGATTTGTCTCAGTGGTGTTGCTGATATTCTTTAATTTGCATGTGTCTGGAGTTTGGCTTTTATGTCCTTGTTAGCTCTTGAAGGTTGAGCTGCCAGCAGCACCTGAGTTCTTTGGGATTCTTTTGGAATCTTGGAAAAGACAACAAGAAAGATAAAATTCCTGGCTATGGCTTGAATTTGAGGTCTTTGCCAACACAGGAGGTAGGCAGCAGATGGTTTTGAGCATGGATGTTGGTATTCTGAGATCAGTATCTTAGACCTATTTGTCCTTTTCTAAAGAGAAGGAAATTGTTTTCTATACAATGACCTATTTTATCAGGCCTTACTAGAGATTTTGCTAGAAGTAGATAAATATTCTCACAGAAAAAAAAAAGAAACAAACAAAAAAACCAAGAAAACCAAAGCAAACAAACAAAAGCCTTATCAGGAAACCCCTTTGATCATATTTTTGTGTGCNTCTTTCTCTGGTGTCACTTTTAAGAGACTCTTCAGGTGGTGAATGTACTCATCATCCTTCTTTTGTCGGTGCAACGGGACTTCATTAGAGTGTGCAAGCACTTGAAAGGGCAGAGCCTGCTGAGGGAGAGACCCGTGCAGCTTGTGAGGGAAGGCGTCCTGGAGCGTCATTATCAGCTGCCAATGCCGTTGTACCTCAGGCCATTCCCACAACATCTCTAATTCTGTTCCCCTCTGACCCCTTTCATGCCGGAAAATGGCAGAATTGTGCAGTTGTGCCTTTGAAAAGTGGTGGAGAGGCTGGCACAATGGATTCCTTATAATATCGTGGAGCACATTGAGCAGGAGCCGCGGGGATTTTCAAAGGGGTGAAATTACGCTGATCATCATACGGGGCAGTCAAGGCTTATCTTCAATCTTACAAATAAAACATGGGCGTGCTTTTCTTTTCACTGAAAGCCACTCGATAAAATGATGCATGAAATGATCGTGAAAGTGCTGGCCTGGAAATACACTGTATTTTTCCAAACAGCTCAAATGCAGTGATTCCCTGCGAGCCTTTCTAACACCAGGGCACCCTCTGACCCAAATCCTCCAAAGGGACTGAGCTTTGTGAAACAACTTAAAGGTCTCTGGCATCAGAATAGTCTAACACTCCAAGGTTTTCTTGTGTGTGTGAGGAAATTGGAGAGACATTATTGCTCTCTAATACAAATAACAGAAAACTGATGTTTTTGTCATAGAGTGGACTGGGATTGGTGTATGTGACACAGCCCTTCTCCATCCCCAGCATGGGCATGGTCTCCCTGAGTTATCTGAGCCATGTTTTGATGGCAATGCAGCCCCTTTGGCATCTGGGCACATCTTCCATCTGCTGCAAGGAAAGGATGGAGCCAGTGGTGCCTGGGAGGACAGAGGGGCACTGCAGGATCCTGCTGAGTGCAAGTTTAGGGATGACAGATGAGCACATGAATCTTGAATTTATATTGCAGGTAAAAAAAAAATATATTTTAGTGCAGCTAAGCACTTCTCTTCCTCACCTCACTTTTATACTTTGCTAAATCCAGATTTAGCGCTTGATTTTCTTCTTATGACATAGTTGTGAGGATGTGGAATTTAGAAAATCTTGAATCGACTCACTTCTTTTTGCTCTGCCTACCCCAATTTAAAGCTGCAGTTACTGGGAGAAGGCACAGGGATCTGGAAGCAAAATTATGTTCACCTCCTGGCTTTCTGTTGTAAGCACAACATTCAGAGTGTTTTTGCCATATTAGTGTGTAGCTCATAATTGTTAATATTGCCAGTGATTTACTGATGAGCCTCTTAACTTTAAGCAATGCTGTGACTCAATCCCTTTCCCTGTAGCATTAAGAACTAATTTGACAGTTGCTACAGGCAAAGCTGCAGATGACTCAGATTGTCAAATGTCCTTTGTCCTCACAAATGCAAAATCCTCCAGCCAAGTTTCAAATGCAATTCCATTTTATTCTAATTTATTGTTCATTTCTCTTTCTGACACAGCAGCTCCCTAACGAGTCCGTACATCATTACTTAAATGCTTGCCCACAAAGGACCCTTGTCAATCACTGGCACAGGACATCAGGCAGAAAGGATTTCTGATCAAACACATTTTGAAAGGTCTGCCACAACAATGGGGAAAAGCTGAATCAAACTGGGGGAAGGGAAGGGCTAAACAAGACTTATTCAGCATCATTAATCTCATCAAGCAGATGAGATTATTTCAAATGGTCCTAAGACTCTGAAAATCAAGAGGAATTAATTCATTTCTACATACTTCTTAGAATGCATATTTTTTAAAGCATTGATTATAAGGCAAGTGGTGGATAAAATACTAATACCAATGAGCAGAGCAAAAATGAACCATCAGACCATTCAGGCCTTCCTGGGGCTGCAAAGAACCTTGAAAATTACTAAAAATAAAATGAGGGATGATTCCTCTGAGGGTGAATCACTCTTGGGTCATCTGTATTAAAAGTAATGAGAACATTTTAAGTAATCATTTTTTTCTCGTGCATCCTTTTGAGTCATGATCTTGATTTTGTTTGTTTTAAAATACCCACAAGAATATAACATCTGTGGTTCAGTTTTACAAACAGTATGTTTGCTTTTAATTTATTCTAAAATATAATTATTTTTTTACACAATGTATCAAAGCCTCCATCAGTTCAAGAGGTAAATGACACAAAGGAATTGATCAATTTTAAATTCAAAATACTAAAATAGATTTTTCATTTTGTGTACCTCAGTGAAAGTGATTAGATTTTTTTTTTTCCT
>WAAG01081871.1:0-16820 GCA_013390105.1 Tichodroma muraria
CACTTTGGAGAGTGCGACTTGCTTAATGGACAATTACAGCCTGACACCCTTACACCATCCCTTTCTAGAGACAGAAAGCAAAAACCCAACACTTCTCAGCTTATTCCCACATTTTATTCTGTTTCTCAAATACAAAGCAAATGTATTGTACTTACTTTTTCAATGCACAAATGACTAAAATGTCACTGTAAAACTGCTAACCACAGAGTTTGAAAATTGCTATTGCTTAACTGGAAATTCTGTGTTTTTAGACAGAAAGTATGGCTTCACAGCTGAGGACTTCACAAATAAGGACTGAAGGCAGCAGCACCACTTTTCAAGTATAAGTTATAATCTATAAGCATTATTTTTCTTTAAAAGTAAGCAGTGTTTCCTAAATTACCTAGTGGGGCTGGGGCTGAGATTCTTAAGGCTTTTCTCAGGCTTGGGAAGGTGGTCGAGGTATGAGGTGAAAAATACTGGCTTTGCAGCTTTTGGCTGCATGTCAAGCTTATGGTAAATAGTAGATATAGGTGCTGCAATTGATTGATTGAGCAAGGAAGTTTCCAATGAATGGCTACTGCTTCAAGTAATTTTAAGAAACTGAGCACCTGGAAAGCATGAAGTAGTTTTAAATTACTGCAACTGAAGATCTTTGGTATTTAGGAATATGCATTAGCCAGTTGCACTTTGTCATTCCTTTATTTTTTGCAGTATTTCAAGTAGTTCAGAGCACCTTTGGATTCCAGTGTCTTACCTTACCTTAAAAACAAGTATTACCAGACATTCCCTGAATAAAATAGTTAGCGGTGGTAAAAGGGAGAATAAAGTAACAAACAAAGGTATTTACATAGAGTTGATATCTGTCTTTGCTTATTAATGTTTTATTAATTAGAATACAATAATGACAGCAACATTTCACATAAATTGCATGTCAAATCAGAGTGAGTTCTTTTTGACAAAAGAAAGGAATCCAGGGAAATATATGGAAGAAACTGAAGTACACCAAACTTCAATATATTATACCCCAAGAAAGTAAGGAATTATAAAAGCTACTTAACTGAATTCTTTTACTCCTTATTCTATTATTACTTAATTGAGTTCTTTTACTCCTTATTCTATTATTCTATATAGTNATTCTATTATTACTTAATTGAGTTCTGTTACTCCTTATTCTATTATTCTATATAGTCTTTAAATAGGCTATTATTATGTTATGTATCTATGTAGAGATAAAAAACAAAACTTGTTTGGTGACAATGCTTACTGAATTAATTATGATGCATGAAAGTGAAGAGAAAATTTTCATCTCACCTAATTTAAAAAAAGTAATTCCCTAGTGCTTCTAAGCAAATACAAAGTCCAATGAAAGACAAAATTTTCAAATTAAAATATGACAAAAAATGCCAATATGCTGGTGTGAAGGAAAAAAAAAATATTCCTTACACATGTAAGATATTTAGTACTTAGCCTAGACCAATTGTTAGCAGCTAATCAAACAAAAGAGACACCCTCAGTGAAGTGAAGGTATCATTATTTCAGCTGGGAGCATAGTGAGGGTAATTCTTTAGTTAAAAGGAAAGAGATTATTTGAAGATGAGGTTTCAAAACTTGGACTTCAAAGAAGACTTCAAGGGGCCAATGCTGCAAAGTTAACTTCCATCACCAATGCACTGTCAATATTCAAAGGACATGCTCCTGTAAGGCCCCTCTAAAGAGAAGTTCTCAGGGTTTTCCAACAGAGGCCTCCAAATGACATTGCTCCAGGTTATGTCTCCTGCTTAAAAACTTATGTCATGATTACCACCTTCCTGGAAACCCGTTAGCTAGCCACAGGGAAGAAGCACCAACTAGTACAGCCTCACAAAACTCAGTTTACTGGCCTTTCTTTTCAATTCACTTATGTATTCAACAAGCTCCTATAAATGTGTTATCTATTTAGAACACAATGACTTTATTTAACTGTCACCTTAAGCTGACTTAAAGTAAGTATTATTTTAAGGTAACTGGATAACAGAAATCTCTTTAGGTGGTATGGAAAAATGCTTAGATGTAGGAAGTTGGACACCTTTTAACTTCCTTATCTGTGCAGTATTTCTTCTGATGTATTTGAAGAAAAATAAACGGCATCTCAGCTTCAGTTTCAAGTTATTAGCATGCAGTAGGATATTGGTAAATACGTGTGAACATTAAGGCCAAAAGGGCACATGGTGTATGTGACAGGCTCAAAGAGCACAAATCTAACTAATATTCAGACCACCTGCCCGAGGCAGCGCACACTGGTGCCTGTAAAGGCTGTCTCACAGCGTTGCTGATCTGCCTTACTCTTCACAAATCCCTCCTTTCTTCACTGCTTATGTCAATTTTCTACACTCCTCATTTACTCCAAATTTTCTGCACTCCTCATATTTTCTACACTCCAAACAGCTCAAGTGCCTGGAGCTGAACAGTAAACATACTATGGTTCCCTTTCCTATTCTCTATGTCCTATCAAATAATAACAAAGCTGAGGTAGTTGTAGCTTATTTTTTGCTTGCTTTGCTAGCTCCTTTCTTGTTTTAAATAGATGTGATTTTAACTAGCTTCTAATTGAAGCTGTTAGAAAATGTGATCCTGTGGTGTTAACTTTGACATGGGGCTGTCCATGTCAATAGCAATCGCTGCATGACACACTGATCCTTGAAAGGAAACTGAAAAATAGCATGTGATTTTCTGAGATAAACAGGCGTAATGGAAAAGTTCGTTTTATAATGCCAAGCTGAATAGACACAGTACAAATGAGAAACTCCTGTGGTCTAGATCTTACTGTGCCACTATCTTTATTTGCCATCCCCATGCTTTAGTTTCCTTTGCAAAAAAAAAGGATTATCTCACATTTACTTGTGAATAAAATAAATCCTGAGCTCCAAGTGTTCCCAATAGGTCCTTTTTTTTTAATTTAGCTCTCTTATTAAACCATTTCTAACAACCAAGGATAATGAAGTAAGCATCTAGTAGAACAAGTCTGTAAAAATAACCATTATTATAGAACAAGCTCTCAAAAACTCAATAGATATAGAAAACAAGACTTACAAATGAGTCATCAGTTCTCAAAAAAAGCTCAAGCTACAGTTGTGGTCATTCATAAAAATGTTCTAAACCCAATGGAGTATTTTCAACTTAAAGCAATAACATTTTTCTAAGTAGTGAAGGCTGGCAAGATCAACTTTAACCCACATTTTATTTCAGATCTTTCAGTGCCTTTCTCCTGTATTATCTAAAACATTTAGATTTGGTCTATTAAGAGCACAAATTAGCAAATAAAATCAATCAGAAATTGTGCCGATGCTCCAGAGACCCTTAGGTGTTATAGCCATGAAAGAAGTAGAGGTTCTCAAAGTCGACACATCTCTGCTTTCTGTACCAGAAAATTATTTTTATTTCCTTACTCAGAGGGGAGTAATTTCATATCTAAATTACAGACCTTGTAAGCTGACAGTCCAGTGTTGTAACTCTGATAGTGCCTGAAACATAGTAAAATTTCTCCTACCCAGTACAGCACTGTACTCAGTGCTGTACAGTACTGAGCACAGCACAGTTCAGAGGCACATGTAAACACTGCTAATAATATAAAACTTAAACCCCTGACATTAGTAAGTCATCAGATCCACAGTGATGATCCTTAGAACTCTTTATTTCTCTGACTTATATGCTGCAAAAAACCTTTAAGAATTTTAAAAAAAAATTCTGGATGCATTGCTTGCTCTGTTTACAAAACAAATTATCAGAAGATCAAACCACTGAACTCCAGACTCTCTGATGGCATGTCTTATCTCACATTCTGCCATAGGATTCAAATCATCCTGACAGCTACAACTAAATGTTGTCAAAATAGTATTCACATTAAAATATAAGAAAAAAACATGGACGCATAGAAAGCGAGCACCCAAGGGACTATCATAACTTAACACTATAAATATCTTGCAGAGAGCTGTGTAGCCAGAAATAAAAAGGAGGTGACAAACCAAGACATTTCTAATCCCCACAGGAGGCCACTATGCTCGGGAGAGTTTTGCTTCTCATTTCCACAGTGCACTGGAACTCCTGGAGTGTTGAAACATCATGAGGTAGACACAGAGAGCTCCTGAACTTAAAAAGTCAATCTATTTAAGAAGATTTTAACTATGTTCTGTAACATATTAGATGTTGTAACAGTATCAACATTGAGACAATGATGCATGAAATGGCTTTCTTTTCAATTCAATACTAACTAGTTCCATAATTACACACTCGTTTTGGATAAATTTGTATGAAAATTTAGATAAATTATTTTACAGACCTATTTTACATGATCTATTGAGCTAAAAGAGTATATTCAATAACATTTATCTCTTAAAATGTGGTTAATTTGAGCATTTAAAAATGCACATATTAGCCATTGACCATGAGAAAAAATATGATTAACTGAAAAATCATCACATATTCTAAAGGCATTTAAATGAAAGGTGGAATAACAAGGTTTTGTTATTAAATTATAATATTTCTGAAGCTCAGCAATTATGAAGCGTATATGAGAATCTATACAGGAATTTTAGTACTTTTAAGAACCAAAGCATGTATTTGGGCCCTTGGAAACTTTGAATGTTCTCCAACTTTGCTCTTTCAGTGCCTGAGGGAGACAGAGCACTATCTCCTAGAGAGCCACGGGCGCTCAGTGCCGTAGGCACTGGTGCAGGGCAGCAGTTCCAGCAGCAGTGCTCATGCACGGCAGGCTGGACCTGTCAGAGTTTGCTCAGACAAACTTCCCAGCTTGTGCTCGTGGGCCCGTGCCTGGAGGCAGATTGGTACATGGAAATCTGGTGAAGAGTTCATGTGAAGTTCTGGTGTTCACCAGTTCACCACTTCTGGTGAAGTGTGCTACCCAGGAATCTGAGCAGGGACCGATGCGTAGCATTGCACGCTGACAGATGAAAAGCAACAGTCCTGCCCTAAGGCCTTGGACATGATATTCATTTAGCATCCAACTCTGAGCTGACAGGCTTGGCTGATTCACGAGGAAGACTGGACTCTTGTCTCTGCTCAGAGCAGAAGGAAGATCCTTCCCCTCGCTACCAATGTGATCAGAAGGAACAGATACGATGTCCTGGGGCTGGAAGGAGAAGACTCCATGTACAGTGATCAAGACCAAGAAAAGGACAATGGTACAAATTTGGTACAATCAACCGTCCACGTTGGAACAATACCCCAAAACACACCTCTGAAAGATGTTGAAGGTGTAAGGAGCTCAAGGAGTGTTCTCCTCCTTTCAGTTGAAGGATAGCATAGAACATCTTTGAGAATTATAGAAGTCTTCACTAAGGAAAACCTCTCTGTAGATGAAAATAACTGATGAACAGTTCTGCTTCATGTGGAACTGACCTTTGACCTTTGAGTGGTGGAGGCAGATCACTGCAGAGGCTGGCAGAAGGAACAGGGGCCACCAGCCTAGAGGAGGTCCAGGGGATGCAGAGCCAGTCTGTCATGTGGCATAATCCTTTCAAGCAATGATATATCCAAATGAGGAAAAAATGTTTGGGCCACATTATGGATGCTTGAAGGGACCATAAATGCTGAATTTGTGCTACTGTGGTAGGGAAACAATAGGAAGGGAAAGCCTTCTGACCCTCTATTTTCCATGCATATTCAGCAATTGCTAGGGTCAAATCCTTACAATAATTCTACTCTCACTGGAATGTAAATAAAGGATATCATACTCTCCATGCCCAGCTTCATCTCATGAATAATTCATCTGGTCCCCTAAAGACATACATAGCAAAAACACAGTTCATTTCAAGAAAAGCAGAATGTATATCCCACCTAGTCCAGTTGAGTGGTAGGTCAGTATCCCATCCTGTAGAGTAGGATCATTGCATGTGCTGTTGCCAAACTGAGGGACAGTCTGAGAATGGGTGTGAGATGCAGGGAGATAAACAAGAAATTCTTGCTCTCTGCACCTCTCCTAAGAAAGGAGAGTTCCAGGCAAAAATACTTAAAGTGTAAATAAGGATCCCAATATCCTGAAAATCCCCCCTCTCCCTTTCTTTGAAAGAGACAAAGTATCTTTCTGGCAGGGCTATCTTGGGATCAGAGAGGTGGGGTTTCCCACTCAAATACATCTGTCTGACATTCAAGCTAGTTCCTAAGACCAGGCATTGAGGAGATGACTGGGTCCAGCAACACCATCTCTCATTCTGTATTCATCCAAAAGGCCCTTTTGGTTCCACTGGCAATTCTGTCTACATACACGGATAAGGTCAGTCCTAAAAGCAACAAATAGCCAGGCACTCAAGGCTCTCTGAATCCCTTTGGCATTCGCTTTCTGTGCATCCAGATGACAAAGCAACCTTTCAACTAGTAGCCAAAAGGTGACTGTTTGGCTAACATGCTAATAGCCATCTTAAAGTGATCTTTACCTGTTTCCATGGTGAAATGCCATTGAAGAAAAGGTGCAGTGACGAGAATAAATATGCAAATTATCTACTTTTCAATCCATGCATGCCATTTTGCATATTCTTTCATTCTAGCAATTAAAAGTCTGTGTTGCCTCTATGTAGTCATTGGGCTGAGTGGAAAGGTGAACACTGGAAGTCTTTATTCTTCTGGTAGCTGACAGCTTCTCTCCTTGGAGAATAAAAAATTGTCTATTTTTACTCTTTCAAAAAACAATAGAGGTTGCATTAGTCACAGAGAATGTGGAAACCTACCAGGAAAAGAATATTAGCTGTACCCCTGTAGAAACCTAATAAAAATGTCTATTGGGCTTTTGGAAATGACCCTTAACTACCAGCCAAAGCATAATGAAATTGGCAAAACACAAAAAGCAAAGTCTCACTTTGCTTTGCAGCTTTCAAATGACCCACAAACCTCATTAAGAGGGATCAGCAGTGGCAAATGTAGACTCTGCCAAAATTCTTTGGCAACATGTCCCAAAAAACTGAAAGAGAACAGGTTGACATAGAAGCAACAAGCTTGCCTGTAAGGTTAGCTGCTGTCAACATCTCTCACACTACAGACAGAAAAATCCCTTTTGACTTGTTTTCTTAGTGAGTTATCCTGTTGACTTTATTTCATGCACAGTCCACAGGAGCAGATAGCGCTGCTCTTTACACAGATAAAATCCAGATGAAGCTAAGGAAGGGGGTTGCTGCCTGAGAAAGGAGGACAGCAGGACAGCAGAAGGGAGGACAGCATGGGACTTTCTGGAACAACTGTTTTATGTTAATAGTAAGGAAATATTATTTTTAAAGAACAGTGTTGTAGAGCATTTAGTATTTTGTTGTGCACATTCATGTTCATAAACTATAATTAAGGATAGATGTTGCACTGAATTAAACAAAATCAAACTAAAAAAATTATGGAACTCGGTTCTCCCTCCCTGCTAACTCTTTATGAGAAGGCAGAATCTAGATTTCACCTTTGATAACCTTCTAGAAAATATGGTCCAGATCAAGTGCAGACTATGAGTTTGTAGATGACTTATTTATGTTATGAAAGAAGTCTGTCTAGCTGTTACTCTCAGATCTGAAAATCAGTTAGCTTTTGAAAAGAATTAGTGTTTTACTGTCAGGTTATGCATAAGAAAATGCTCTCTGTTTCTTTGCAGAAAAATCACAAATAATATCATGTGAAATTGGCCTCACATGCCCTTTCATGCAAAAAAAGAGAGTAATATGCATGCTTAGCCATACTGAGGAAACAGGGTGGGGAAGCAGTAGGTATTTGGACTGGTGAGATTCTTGATGAGTCTGCAGAGTTGATTCATCTTTAGACAGTCCTGAGGCCTCCATTGTGCTATTGAAGCTCACAGGAATACTACTGAGAGTATGGTTTTTAACACTGAACCATCAGATTACAACAAAGCAACCTGGTTTTCCCTGGAACTCCACGTTTGTAGAGATCTTTATTCAGTGTGTGTCTTGCTCTGTTTGTGGACTGTAATTTTAATGAGCCACATGCAGAGCTCTTCTAAGAGCCAGCTTCACAAAGAGAAATGTCACACTGAGAAATTCCTTGTTTGGCACTGGTTTATTGTTTTGTGGACAAGTCTATCTTGATTTCACTTTACATATTTCCTTCTTCCTACAGTATAGAGCTGGTAAGTTGTGCCCCCCTGCCTCGAAATTTAACTTCACCATTATTCATTCTCACTCATCCTCCCCGTTTTTCTTCATGCTGAGGCAGGAAAACAGCCTTTAAAAGTCTGACAACCTACATGATTCAGAGACAACACTGGAGTTTGAGTGGTTTTGTCCCTACTTAAGACTGAAGTTACAAAACACAAAATATTTAGTTAGAAAATTAAATTTGAGGTCAGCCAAAAGGTAATGGAAAGGTCTTTCTGAGTTAAAAAAAAAAACAAACAAAAAAAACCCCAACAAACCAACGCTCTTAGACATTGACTACTCTAGAGACAAAAGAGGGATGCTATGCACCTTACTAGTTTCATTGCTTGTGTTTTTCTTTAGACATCTTATGGTCATAGATAGCTAAATATGGGGCAGTATGGTGTTTAAAAATAATTGTGACATACAAAGTGCCTTTCTGTCTCTGTATTTCATAGCTAGCAAAAGTCATACTCCCCACATGACTAAAAGCAGCAGGACTGGGGACAAGAGACCAGGATGGGCACAGAAGGAGGAGAAGCTGGCACGGGTCAGCGTATGTGTGTGACTTAGGTGGCTAACCCAGCACACTTGGGAGTTCTGACATTGGCTGTGTCTCCCAAACCCAGCTTCTTGGCGGTCTTCTCAGGGTACAATAAATCCACATGACATTTCTGTGCTGTGCAGACCATAAAGACAGAGAAGATTAAGAGTCATGTTCTCATTACAGAGGAGGTCTTTGTGGAAACCTTAAGATGTGACCAAAGCACAGGGATAAAATCATCTGCTCATGAGCATTACACGCCTAATTAAAAAAAGAAAAAGAAGACAGCATACAATTGATTTCACTCAAGATTCTGTCTTAACTTTGCAAAATATTCTGGTATTATTCTAGCTTTCTTGTTCCCCTGAACTTCCTCCGCAGACTGGAAATGGAAGGGCCAGACAGCTCTTCTCTTCTCAAGGGATTTTCAGAGCAATTCTGAAGTAAAGAACATTCATGTTTTCAAAGTTGGTGCTGACATTCAACTATAAATCACAGATCATCAGCAGTTCTTAACAGTGAGATATACTGGCCAAAGTCCCTAAGAATCAAAGGCATCAAAGGCAAAAAGATATTTGTAGTCAATAGAAAGAAAACTGGGATAAGGAGGTCTGCTAAAGATTTGTGTGAGAAATTTGACAAACTTTCATTTTCTTTTGAATAGGAAAATTTGTTATTAGGAGTGGCTTATTTTATCATTAATAAAATAAGTGAAACTCAAAAATGTATGAATGAGCACAGGGGAAACTTAGAAAGCAAATTTACCAAAGTATAACTTTATTCTTTTCCTCTCTGCTCCATTTTTGTCTTTTACAAGATTTAGGTGCCATTTTATGTGTATTGAATATACTTTTGGCTCAGAATATACTTATGGCAGTATTTTTAAGGTATATTCAACTGATTTTTTTGGTTCATAACCTTTCTCTAAGGATTGGTTAAAAGTGTCAAAGAAAAGTAAGTTTTCTTCATATCAAAAAGGCCCTTGTATCACACCAGAAAACTGTTGTTTGCAACCCCCAAAATTTTAAAATCCTGTTAGGTAAGCAAAAGAAAAGAAAGGATTTATAAATGCTTACTCAATTATAAAGTTGCTCAGATCAGCTCATTACCAGTTAATTATTAAATATACATTACAGTCATTCTTTAGATGAGATATTTGGGAAGCAGATGGCTCCTATCAACAGAGTTAAAAATAAATAAGACTGTCTTCAGGAACATCTGGTGCTGGTGACTGTCAGAAACTATGCCAAGCTTAAAAATTCAAATAAATCCATTCAGTTTGAGGTCTTTTATGAACAAAAGGACCAAAGAAAAGTTCTAACTACGAAATTTGATTTGGAATCAGATGTTAAATACTTTCTTCAAGGTATTTGCCCATGTAGAGACCAAAGCATTTTTTTTCCCTTTGGCATTTACCTACCACAGCTAAACACTTAAGCACAGGTAAATCTGTTACTTCATGTTGTGTCTTGTGACTGAAATTGAAATCAGTAATTTGGGGATTTTATTCTATTACCTTTTAGTACTTGCACTTCCCAAAAGCTGTTTAATTTTCTAGGTGACAGTATTACAGGAGTGACATGAATTTCAGTAACCTTTTGACTATATCACTCACTGTGACTTCATCAATCTTTTTTGGTGAAAAAGAGATAGCATTATTTATCTTGTTGATATTTGGAATAATCTCTAATTTGCTTTCTTGCAAGGGAGTGAAAACACTGTCAAAATGAAATTTAAGTGTCTCAGCATTGACTTATTCTTTTATCTAAATTTCCAATAGGACTGTTGAATTTCACCATAAAATATATCAGCTTGACCACCCATGGGTATAATCTTCTCTTTCCAAAGATTATGTCCAATTTAACCACTGATTGTCCCACTGAATCAGGGTCTCCACTTTAGAAGTTTATTTTCAAAGAAAACAGAATGGGAGCAGAGCTGGAGTTTTGTGTGTGTCTATGTGTGTGTGTGTGTGGTGTATGGGGTTGTGAAATCATAATCAGGGTCCATCTGGAAATGTTCTTGCACTGAAATATCAGTTAGACAAATGAATTCCATCATTCCATGATGCTGCATATATAGGGGACAAGTCTTCCAGGAAAGAAGAAACTGGAGCACCAATGAGGGCATATTTTCCCAATTCCTATTATGACTTTTCCCAAAATCCATATTCAAAACATAGCTGGTCAAAAATGGAAAAAATGGACTAATCTTGCCCAACCAAAGAAACTTTGGACAGCCTCTTGCTGTTTCTCACTTTTCCTGTGTCAACTTAGAGGGTCTGAACAGCCCCTATGTTTTTGTCTCCACGGTATCTTGAGTTCAGAGTACTAACCAAGATAACTTGGGCTTTGTCCATCCTATCCAAGCATCCAGGTGTGATGGGAGGGTGGGAGGTGTGACGTGCAGCCACAGCCCCCGGTTGGTGCTGTACTTGGGTGACTCCGTGACTGCCTCTCTTGTCGCTGCTGGAAACTGCACAAGAGTCCAGGTGTCTCCTCTGCCACCTGCCCCACAACTACAGACCACACAGGATATTAAATAAAGCCATGTTAGATTTTCAGGTTCATTTTTTGTCTCTGTTTCCTCTGGTGTGGTCTGCCAATGAAGTGAAGTGCCAGCCCAATTAGAGGGGTTTGCAGCTGTTTGGTTTTTTTCTTACATGCCCCCTCACTGAGGCAGGAACTGTGCTGACAACACACGTGAGAGCTGGCACACTGTGCAGTGCTGTCCACCAGCTCCTCTCCTTGCTGTCCCTTGTAACAACCCTTAATTTGTGTCTTTTAGAGCTTTTGTTTTTGCAGTCAAAGAATTCACGAGGTCTCATGCAGCTCTGCTGGAAAGTAAAGGAAGGGACTGGAAGTCCCACCAGTTTCAGTTTGAAACATTTACTTTGACTTTTTTTTTTCCCTCAGCAGAGTGTGCCTCAGGCCTGAGCTTTGGTGGTCTGGTGATTAACACTGCTGTCTAGATTTTCATGATACTGGGATTCCTTTTTCTGCTTTACCACAGATTTCCTGTGTCCTTGAGAAAGTCACTTAATCTACTATTCCCTCAATACCGCAGAGAAAACGATGCTGTTCTTCCTGAGCAAGGGCGTTGGGAGGACAATTCTGCTCCCTCTCAGAGGAGAATGTATGATACTGTGTCATTTAGATAGGCAGAAAAATGGACCCTTTTAAACTCAGTGATAAAGTCGGGTCATTCATTGTAACATAAAGTCACCCGTAAAGGACAGAAAGGATCATTTTGTCTGCTCATGGAGGAGATGAAATGATTATAGAATTAATTTTTATGTGGATTTAATTTCATGTTCCCTTTTTATGTAAAAGTCATTAGAAGTCCCTAATATTTCCTTCAACACAGACTAAATCCCTAATAAAAATACAAAACAGTTCCAACTGTATGTGTGCAATTATCTGTGGAAAGCTAAAACAAATCTGAAAGTACCCTTCAGCCATTAACTCAACTGCTTTAGTTGTGAAAGTGGTTTTTAAGGCAGCTGTGCTTTACTCTGCTTCATCATAATCTGTCATGTTTTGTACCTAAAAAGCATCCTGGCGCTGAGAAAGATCTCAGATGGCAGAACACACAAGTTCTGGCCTGACACCTTTGGAAAGTTACATTCCTGTCTCCCCAGATTCCTGTGATTACTGGCAGTTTCACTTAAATAAATAAAAAAAAGTCCTCATTTCTACTCAGTCCTCTGATTTTAACACATCAGATCTTTAAACAAGAAAATAAAGCAGAACTGAGTTTGCATTTAGTATCAAGAAGAGATGTTGGATTTTCAGAATTAGAGACTGAAGTAACCTAAAATTTGGAGAATTTTGACCAAGAACTTTATCAAACTCAAGGAACTGTTTGAATGAAGCAAAATTATATCAGTGGCATGTTGTAGATGGCTGGTGTGCAGCCCACTATTTCCTAAAGCTGAACATCATGGCAAGGCGTGCAACAGATAACGTCCAAACATTTCAATCCGCAAACACTCGGATGCCCCCGAACTGCAGGGGGCAGTTGGTGTGCGAGGGGGCAGGGCTGCTGTTCAGAGTGACTCCAGCAGGACAGAGGAACGGGCTGACAGAAACCTGATGTCAGGTGCAGCACTGGTGGGCACAAGCTCCTTCACCCCGAGGGGACAGCCCAGGGCATCAGTGCAGAGTGGGGACAAGTGGCTGTGGAGCTGCTCTGCAGAGGAGGCTGGGGATCCCAGAGGAGTCACATGGGAGGGTGTCATTGCAACAGGGAAGGCCCGCCACAAACACAATAAGGAATCGCAGTCTGCAGGCTGAGGCTCCCTCCCTGCTTAGCACTTTGCTGAAAACAGCCCTGAACTATTTAAAACTCACAAAACCATACCTGGAACCCTCATCCCAGTTTAGGTTCCCCCAACACAAGAAAGCCATAGGCAGACTAGAGCAGTTATCTTCCAGAAGACCCATGGTAGCAGAAAAAAAGACTATGTAATCTGGTCATCTACACAAAGTAATTAAAATTCTTATAATAATCTACCTTTGAATTCAAGATGCCTTCAATGTTGTAATCTAAATTTTTCCTGTTTCTACAGTTTAGCCACATAATCCATTTTGGATCCATACATTATGGTACAGTTTCTAAAACATATTTAGGTGCCTATTAAATATTCTACACCATATATTCACACACGTTTTGGAATGAAAGGAGATGAGAAATAAAAGGAATATTAAACAAAGCAACAACAACAACAAAAAAATATAGAGAGAGAAAATCCACTAAGAGATTGCTTTCTTAACTTGGATAAGTCTTTCTTTTCCAGAGTCTTTCTTAAAAATAAAACAAAATACTTTTCAATAAATCCTTTCACAGAAAGATAACATTTTCTTCAAAAATTCCCCCTTCTTGATCAGATATTCATTCTCATGTTCCTGAACTATAAATGAGATGTAATTTAATATACTTTTCGATCTCCTGTCAAAGTAAGTTGATTAACTGAACTGTTAAGTGATACAGACCTGTTTGTTAGCTTTCTTTCTCTGTAATTCTTCCGTCCTGTTGGATAAGTAGCCTAGTGCGTTGGGATACTCATTTTTGGGGCAGTTGTAGTGCTGTGGTGTCCTCAAGCAAATGCATTCTATCAGTGGACAGCTATGAAATTGCAACATCTAATGTGTTTTCTTAATTGAAGTAGTCAATTAAAAGATCCGTTTTTTCTTAGCAATACAAACTTCCGTTAACTTACGCAATACAAATTGTAAGAATTCCCTGGAAATGTTGTGACACTATTTCAACCAAATGAATAAAGACTCATGGAATATGAAAACTTTTCCTGACCGAGTTTTAAGTTTAGTGAATGGTTATTGCATGCTTGAACAAATCAACAATTTAGTATTCCAGGTATATTAAAGAACATCTCCTAATATAGCAAACTTTTTGTTTGGAATTCAAATAAAAGCATTGCTTGCCAGTGGTTTGGTCAAATGTGGCATGAATATAATCAGCAGAAATTCTAAAAAAAATTTGTATTTTAAATAGTTGATTTCTCAATCATACATGTAGAGCTATCTTGTGTTTTGAATTCCAGTGTAAAGCACTTATTAAATAAATTAATATGGTCAAAATTCATGGGCTCAGAGGAGTGCCGAAGGGAAAACGAAAGAAACATGGAAGGTAGATAGATAGGCTGTAGACAGAAAAAAATAGAATTTAAGCTCAAGCTAAATTTAGAAGGGAAGCATTTCAACTGTTTTTTTCAGAATTTCTTACTTTCTTGACCAAACATGTCAGCAATTGTATAAAAAATTACATTCTCATTCTAGACAATGAGATTGAGGTTTTCAGCAGTGACAGAGACAGTATGTGAAAAAATGTTAAGGAAAAATAAGTTAGTGACAGATGAAACATAAATGTTGCACCATCCTGGCAGATATTCCAGAAACCTGTAAACACAGCAATTTTATTTCTATATGCTTATTTCCAACCTCAAATTTCCTGGAGGTTTTGAGGTAGACAAACCTGGAGTTTTGGACCTAAAGCAACTTAGATATCATGGATGCATAAAAAATAATCCAACTTGTCAAATACACACCTTAGAAAAGTTAAGTTATTGACGATATGATCTAGAGACCACATTTTAAGACTACATATGTAAGATTCACTTCATGATCAGCAGCAAGTTTACCTTGGATTCCTGTAGAGGTTTATGTAAAGTCTGTCTGAGCATAACTTTCCTGTTAAGGCTTAATTATCTGGAAAACTTGAGTATCTCTGCTCTGAAAACCTGCTCTCCTCAACATGCCTGAATTAATTGTTATCAGCAGTAGATAAAAACAAAACATTAACAGCTTTTCAAAATCTTGGCCAGCATTTCCTCTTAGAGTCAGCACTTATTAGAAAACAGGACTTGCAGTTTTTAGTATTTTACACACTATTATTTTTTTCTAACACTGTGTTAATTATCACAAATCAGATTTATATCCTGTTCCCTTATTCTTTTCAAAGCTTATTATTGACTTATTTTACAGAAATTATATTTCTTGTAAGCATGTCTTCGTACAAATACGCCATAAAGATTTTATGTATCACCTGAGCAGTTTAAAACATCTTAAATTTGGAATAAATTACATTTATGTAATATTAACAGTTTACATATTTTTCTAGTACAATTTTTTTGTTTGTTTTGTTTTTTTTTTTTCTACATTGATTTTAATGCATAAATTGTTCTGCATAATCCAGTTGTTAAGGTCAGTTTTCTTGGTTGTAACTGGTATCTGTCACCTAATTATGATAGGCTTTATCTGTCTTGCAGTAAAAATAACAAATGAAAGTTTGCCTTTCCAATAAAGTGCTTAACAGTTAGAGTGACAGAGGCATAGGATCCTTTCTTCCATATTGTATCCTTGAAAATTTATCCCATTGACAGAAAGAAATTAGTACAAAAGCACTTATATGGCTAGTTTGTTGACTAAACCTGACCACCTCTCACCTTCAGGCTCAACTTTTTGTTCTTTGAAACAAGTTCTGTATATAAAATAATCTGGAAAACCAATAATTTCAAAAATGTAAGTACCCCTCAGTATTTAAATGGCTACAGTTTCATGAAAACTACAGTAAGCACACAATGCTTTTTCTTTTTTTTATGGTTATGATTAGGATATGGTAAAGTGCTAAATGTGCAAGCAATTATGAACTTGGCACAGTAGCAATATTTATTTTAAGCTCTACTTGTGCTGCTTTGGTGGAGGATGTTTACTTAACCAGACTCTATTAAACATGCTGAAGACTTTGTACTCTAAAACATNNCTTTGTACTCTAAAACATTTTTAATTGATGAAACACAGAAGCAATCAATCAACACAAATGGTAAAGAAAGGCAGACAGGACGAGGCAAACAGAATAAGATCTGTAGGTGTCTTTTTATCTCTTAAGGGGAAAAAAAAGAAAAAGTCTATTTGTGCTGCTGAATTAAGTGTTTGTGGAAAGAGAAGACTTGATAGTGGTGGAGACTGAAGTCTTCTATTTATTTACAAGTCGGGCATAGTGGTGGGAACCCTTGCATGGTCTCTTGCCTTTCCTATTCAACCTCTGACCTAATGGACCTGATGAGCTTATCCTCTCTTGTGACAGGAAAAATTCTTGCTGAGTCTACAACCTGTGGATCTAACTTACCCAAACAATGCTGAACGGTGATGCTTGTCATGCACCATTTGTAAACATATGAAAGCCATTGCACTGCCTCACATTCCTGCTCCAGGAAGCAAATTCCATATAACCCTGAGCACCAGCAGATAGAAAGCATTTCTGCAGCTACCTTATTCTCAAACTGCATCTGTTCTGAGCTTCCAGATGTTAATTCTAAATTATGTGCTCATAAAGGTTTTTTAAATGTAAGTATAAAAAAAAATTAAAGAATACAGTTCTGTCAGAGCACAGATGTTCTTTGAAATGAGCTATATTGGCAGCTAATTCTTGATAAAGAGCTTAAATCTAAAACACTTGCTCAGACTAAACACCTCATTTCAGTGGGAACTTTGCCTGAAAGAGGATGACAGGACTACCCCCACAGAAGAAAAAGTTTAGACACTTAGTAAATCACTTAGGGAGGTAGTTCAAAATGTGTAGTCACTTGTGCACTTGTGCATCTCATAACTGTGCAGATGGAAGGAAATATATTTATATTAGATATATATATATATATA